>JAPYYS010001675.1:0-17201 GCA_030522525.1 Campopleginae sp. 14b
AAAATAATTATTTTTTTTTTTTTTTTTTTTTTTTTTTTTTTTTTTTTTTTTTTTTTTTTTTTTTTTTTTTGGAACAATCGAAATTGAATTGTTGCAAAAAAAAAGGAAAAAAGAAATAACACGTGTATAACAAAAATTCCGGTTTATATCCATTCTATACGAGAAGACGATCGCATCCTCATTATTATCCTCGTGGTCTTGGTCGCAGCGTGTGTAACTGTACAATGTGAGGCTAACAGTTAGTCGAACAGTTGATCAAACTTTTCCAGCGATTAATCAATCCTGCCTCCGTTTTATGACTAACGCGCCAAGACTCTTTATAAACTAAAAATTTATCGATCTATGACGAATTCCTGGTTTTGATTTATTTGACGGATCAAAAAGATGAAAATTGTTAAAAAAAAAAAAAAAAAAAAAACGTCGAAGGAAAGTCAAATCCGAGCGGATCGTATCGTTTTCAATGAGGTTGCGATATTAAAAGCGTAGAAAAATGTTAAATTATTAGAATTTGATGAAATTTGGTGAGCATACTCTTTAAAGATTTGTTTTCTTATATCTTTCTATATTTTTTGCATATAGTAAAGTCAAATAATTCAAAATTTCTGTAGACGAAAAATAGAAAAAAAATAGTGTCATCGTATTCGATGTTGAAGAATATTTTCGACGAATTTTATAAAATTCTTATGATATCATCGGATGTAGTCAACCTCTTTAATTATGTGAGAAGGAAAAGGTTTTTTGTTGTTGTCTGAGTTGCTCAGATAGCAATGAGTTATTTCCGCATGAGGAATGACCGGCGGGAAAGTAATTAATTGATGAATTCGATCGTGAGTCGACGAAGCGATTAGCATTCTTAACGAATATCTTTGTGATTTTCTATCATGCCAGGGGGAGTTGGATCATCGAACCCTGGCGTGATGAATCACAAAAGATCTTACGAACCGATCGATCGTTTCAAACAGGTTTTTTTATTTGTGTCTGCTGCAACAATCGCTGCCCGAATCTATTCGATCAATGCGCAGAGATTCTTTATAAAACAAGCTCTCTCTGTCTCTCTGCTCTCTCGGCAAGAACCTCGGAGATAAAGTCACTTACGCAGCAAGTAGGTTACTGCGTGTCATAGTCTCAAGATCATTGGTCTTTCCGAGAAGAAATCAATTCATTCTCGTACTTTCTATGCAGCCTCGTAAAATATCCCAGGATCGATATAAGCGTCGCTACTTAATTAATCGGCTTGATCAATTATTTCACCAAATAAATCGAATCTAAATTCTAACAAATGATCGCCAAATCCGATCGATTTATTATCGATCTATTAATCCATTAATTGATCGATTATTAATCGAAATTGAGAAATTTTGTTTCGAATTTTTTTGATAGAAATTAATGACGTTGATTTAATTTTAATTGAATATGTTCGACTCAAGTTTTGTTGAGGCTATACTGCGGCTTCCGGTAGCGGATGCTCGGCCGTTGCTTCCTTTTAGGCACAAAAGAAATGGGTCAGACGATAATGAATAGACAATCAATAAAAATAAAAAAAAGACGTACATGTTGTTGTATACGCAATTTGGTACGTGCCTCGGATTGCGGGACCAAACCGTTGGGTATTAATAGTCAGTGGACCCGGTACCGTTAAGTCCGAACGTATTTTCCTTCGTAACGGCGAACCTGCCATCTACAGGTAGATATACCGTCGGTACACGTGAAGAGAGAATCTATCGGGTGACCGGAACGTCGGGATGAAATTCTGACAATGAAATTTTGTTGGATACGTTCGAGTTAACGTTTCATTAAAAAATCACAAAAATTTGGTCATTGCAGCGCGAAATATTGAAGAAAGTTTCTTCGAAAAGTACATTTTTGTCATCCCAATCGTAAATTTTGCTGACGGTCTCGTTAAAAATGTAAAATATTGTCAAAATGGCGAAAATTTTGAAATTATCAAAAAAATTATCAAATTTTTTTATTTCCGCCAATTTCCGGTCGGAAGATATCTGCGATATTTAAATTCGAATCGACGAAACGGATTATTGATTCATATTTCCAGATGATCCTCATGTGCGTGGTCACTCGTGCAGTCTCCGAGGAAAATTTACTCGAGCAGGCACGTCGCCAAGCAGCTGTGGACTCTTCGACATCAGGCCAAGAGGAAGAACCGCCAGAGGGTTTTTACGCGTTTGTAGAGTCGCCCAAAGCCGAGCCTCCGAAAGTTCGTCCACCTCCTTATATGGACAGCGATAAGGAATGTTTTGGTTCGTACACGTGCCTTTGTTTGTTGTCATTAAGAGCCAAGCCCTCGAGTATTTACGTCGCACTAACGATCGTTGGCTTTAGACACAGGAAAACAAGGCCAAGGCTTCGTATCGATACACAACGTCTGCGGCGATCTGAACAAGGGATTCATCCCGAAAAATCCAATGGGCCAAAATGTCACAGGAACTTCCTATCCCTTGTAAGCGCAAAAACGAAAAAAATTTTTTTTTTTAAATGACAAACATATTTTGTTGAAAACGTTAGACCAAATATTTTTTGATAAATTCAAAATTTTCGTAATTTTGACAATATTTTTCATTTCTAACGAAATAGTCAGTTAAATTTACGATTGGGACGACAAAAATTAACTTTCCGAAGAAACGTTCTCCAATATTTTTATGATTTTTGAAAAAAACGTTTAGTCGAACGTATCCAACAAAATATCAATCATTTCCATTGAAATTTTCTTCACGTCGTTTATTCTGCTACTTTTCAGCGAACTTTTGAGAAACCATACTCTCAAGTATCTGAGCAAAGCTCTGCCCATCCTCAAAGCTGATGACTCGTTGCCGAAAGTGGCCAAAGTCCAACCGTTCTCACAAAATTCGTAAGCGCCGAAATCTCGTTGGATTAGAAAAAAAAAAACAAAAAAAAAAACGTCAAATATGAATTTTATATTTTTTCACAACCAGTTATTCAACTTTTTGTCTCCTTTTCGACAGAGTCGACACCGACGAGAAGAGAAGTCGTAGCAAACGAGACGCGACGATGACAGAATCGAGCATCGACATGATGCGGAATGGTCGTAAATTCTGCGACAACGGCGGTGGAGTGTGAGTGGAATTTTTAGTCTGCAATTATGTCCGCGTTATCAGTAAAAAAAAACAAAATAAAAAATAAATTTTTTTAAATAAAAATCGAGATTTTATAACATTTTTAAGCTGGAAATTTTGTTTGTATTTAAAAAAGATCGACGTACTAATTGATAGTTGGGAATATGGAAATTGAAATGATTTTAGGATCTGCATGCTTTACAAAGCGATCCATGGAGAGTCGTTGTCAGGAGGTCCGGCTGCGGAGCGTCGCGATGAGCCACCGTCACCGGAATATCGTCAGCGGACTCCTCCTTCGGAAAAACCAGAATATTCGGGACCTCCCACGCCTTGTCCAGCCAAGGTCGAATACGCGACTCCTGTTTTTGCCAAAAATTATCAAGGTCGTTGGCGATACGTCGTGCAAATACCTTACGAAGGATATTTCACACAAACGATAGAACTGACCAGATGCATGTGAGTAAAAAAAAGAAATTGAATTAGAAAAATGTTTTTAATTTTTTTTCCAAATTAAAAAATTATAAAAAATTTTCAAAATTTTTTATAAATTGAACATTTTTGTTTCAGAATTGAAAAAAATGTTCAAAAATTGAAAAAAAATGGAAAAATATTAAAAACTGAAATAACAACTGAGCTTGATTTTCTTTTGGATTTTCAAGGCAATCCCGATGCCATTATTTGGATGGTGGCTGCTTGTCCTCGCCGAGATGGACGAGCCTCTTGGTGGCTGAAATTTATTATCCCGAAACGTTCATGGACGATGGACAGAATGGCCGATTCCCAGGACCCAGAGACCCCGTCACAGGCTCCCCGCCTCCGGTTCACGATTTCCAAAATTATCAGCAATACTTGCAAAGACGAGCTGGAGAAAATGAAGGTCGCAGCAGTTCGACCAATCCGCAGCATCATTGCAACGGTGTCGACGAAATGGGCTGTTTCCAAGTATGTCACTTTCCTCCATTTTTAAAAACACCAAATTTTCATGAAAATAATGGAAAAAAAATAAAATATTCCCAACAATCGAAATCGTGACACGAAAGAAAAAAAATTATATAAAAATTTGGCCTCCTAATCAATTAATTAACATTTTCAATTTCTTATTCAATTAATTTCAATGAAATTTATTCATTCATCCATTTTTTTATTAATGAAGTTATTAATTTATGTATTTTTTCATCCATTTGTTTGTTTATTTATTTATTTTACTTTGATTTATTTGATTTTATTTTATTAAATAAAATAAATGAATTAATCGAAAAAAAATTATGATTGAGAAGATTACAATCGATGATGAATTGATTAATTTATCAATCGACGATTCGATTAGTAATTGAATTAATAATTGTTAATCGTTACAGGTTCGATTATACTTCGACTGGTTCCTCGTACCCGGAAGTTGTAAATGCTGGAGACCAGATTATTTCAATCGTTACGTTCGTCGTACCGGTACCAGTTCCGAGCTCTGAATGAATCCTCCCTCATTGAATTCGATCTCTCGATCGATGACTCTTTCGGGACTTTATTTTTTGTGAAATTACGAAAATATCAGGGATTTTCCTTTGGAGCGTCACACAGGAAAGAAATAAAAGTGTGGACGTTCCATTTCTTTTGTTTATTATTTTTCGAATAATTGGGAAGAAAACGACTGACTATAATAATCATGATTTTTATCGAGGAAAGCTCGATACTGTTGTTATTGAAAAACCGGTGTGTATAGTTAGTTTCGTAGGAATAACATTGCTTCATTAATTAAGTGATCAATGAGCAGATTGGTTGATTAATAATTAATATTGAAATTTGTCTATCAATCGCAAAAGATTAAATGACAAATTTGAATATTTTTTAAACTTCATTGATCAATCAATTATTTCATAGCATTCTTCATTAATCGTCTTACATGTCTTGTCATGTTTACCAGTGAGAAAAAACATTATTGAGCGTTAAAAAAAATGTTTTTTTTTTTTCTTATACGTAATTTTAATAAAAATGACGAATTTTCGTCGATAAAATAATCGTGTCTTTTTGGCTCCCTGAAAATTTGTTTTTCACCTCCCAATTTTCGTGATTAAACTTTTTCCCGAACCGTAAAAACTTTGATTTAATTGCGGGAAGAAAAAAAAAAACGAGGAAAAAGATCCATTTCCGGTGTTTCCATTCGCTGGACAATTATAGTTGGATAAATGTCAGTTCGAGGCTTCGAGGCGAGGCATCAGGAAGGAGAAGGGGATGAGATGAAGGATTTGAGGTTCTTCAACTTTCGTCATGTGACGAGGAACAATTGTTTTGTTTCATGTCGCAATTGTGATTATTTTTTAATTACCAATTATAGAGGCTCGTGTTAGTACTCGCCGCGAAGAGACACCAATACAGAGGGTCGCATCTTTCCTCCTATTTAACAAGATCTGGAAAACTTGACTCGTGACTTGGTCTCGTGATTGTAATGATTTAATTGAGATCAGAAAAAGGGCGAGAGAGGAAACGATTGCTCCGTCGTCGTCACCGATTCTTTGGAGTCTCCGCATTTGTGTCAAATATCTTGAACATTTATTACAAAATAAAGTGAAAAAATTAAATTTAAAATTAAGTCAAATATCTTCAAAATTTATTCATAATTAATTATATTCAATAAATTAAATTAATTTGAAGTGATTCCTCCATGGAGAAGTCGAGATATTTATTTATAAAAATCAAAATTTTTTAAGCTTCAATTTTCAACATTTAATATTTCGATTGCTAAATGGCGAAGCTTCTCAAATCTTTGCATACGGTTTCGTGTAACATCGAAGAAGCTTCATTAATTTTGTTCAAAAAAATCGATCGTAAATTTTTTTCAAAATTTTGATTAGTATTTTGATCATTATTTAGAATGTGGCGTGTTCTCAATAATTAATACGTAAACCTCTAGTTCGCTCGGTCTGCGCACATAAAATAACGTGAGTCAGCAGCAGCACTCGATTTTGTCGAGTTGTCACACTTTCTGTATGTACATGCCGATCAATCATCCCTACGGATGCCGATACACGAGAGATTATTATATTATTTGAGTGTATCGCACAACATAACAACGCGGAACGAGCGTAAATTATATATCGTGTTACGTGCGAGGGTAATAAGGAAAGCTTGGATCTCTGAGATAAGTTTATTGACTTGTGTAATTTATAAAAAATACATAGGTGGGTTTTCCGGCACAGTCTTTTGGAATAATTGAGAAAATCTTTGAAAAAAATCGTCAATTTTGGAAGAAGAAAATTTTGTAGAAAAACATCGATATTTTGTTGGAAATGTTCGACTGAACGTTTTTTTGAAAAATCACAAAAATTTTGTCATTGGAGCGCGAAATTTTGAAGAAAGTTTCTTCGGAAAGTACATTTTTTCCATCCCAATCGTAAATTTTGTTGACAGTTTCGTCAAAAATGAAAAATTTCGATATTATCGAAAACTATTCAGTTTTCAACAAAATATCGACGTTTTTTGACAAAATTTCATTTTCAGTGGAGCTCCCTCTCCTCTTACTAATTAACATGGCCCATAAAATGAATTTCGTGCCGAAAAATCATCGAATCCTTATTTCCATTCATTTTTTTGGGTGCCATTGATAAAAGATGCAAGCGTGTGTTCGTACCGTTCCATGGAGTCTGGCTGGTCGTTTATCCACTCAGAATCAATTTCTACGATTTGAAACTGCTGTGTTTCAATAAATTGACAAATTTATGAGCGTTCACGTGATTTGAGCAAAAGTTACGTCGAGAAATGTGCATCCACGTCAATATTTTATCCAGCAAATAACCACGTGGTTATTAAAAAAAAAAAAAAAATGAGAAAGTTGACATTTTGACGATGTAAAAATCAGTAAATCAAATTTTGATCGACATTGTGTCGTTTGATACCGCAATATGGCCGTAAACGTTTCCAACACCTTTGGCTGTGTGTGTGTGCGTCGCCGAAGATCGCACGATTAATGTTCGTTCGTCGAGAAACTGTCGATAAATTAAAATTTTCGAATTTTCGAAATATTCGACGTATTGACAGATATAAATGTAGGCAATTGGTAGGGAAATGTTTGACAGGCTGACAGTGTCCTCTGGCCAATATAAATGTTCTAGATTGGAGAGATTGGAGAGTAAACAATAATGTTGAGCCTTGAGACGTCGTTGATATCGACGAGTTGACACGGTCGTGGAAAAATGTGTGAATTTTATTGGTTTTTGTGAAACAACAAAGTCGAAATGGAATGAAGAAAAAAGGAGCGATCGAAAACGACACGTGTTTGAATTATCATTTTTTTTTTTTTAGTGCGATTAAACGCTCACGTTGTGATAATTGTGGAATTTTAATTGTTTGAAAAACATTCTGTTGGATTCATCAAACGAATGAAGGTTAGTCTTATGATTGTCAACCCGGCGCGATAATAAAGAGGCTAAGTGGAGCAAAACACGTTGATACTTTTGTGACAACAGTTTGATTAAATTTATCAATAATGATGGCAATGATAGAAATAATAAAGATAATTAATATCCACGGTGGAAAGGTCGTTTGATTTTTGTTCGACTAGCTGATGGTCTCTGAAAATGAAATTTTGTCGAAAAACGTGGATATTTTGTTGAAAACTGAATATTTTTTGATAATTTCAAAATTTTCGTTATTTTGACAATATTTATGATTTTTAACGAAACTGCCAACAAAATTTACGATTTGCATGACAAAAATGTACTTTCCGAAGAAATTTTCTTCAATATTTCTCGCTGCAATGACAAAATTTTGGAGATTTTTTGAAAAAACTGTTTCGTCGATAGTTCTCAACGAAATTTTCTTTTCAATATTCCGGAGAGCAAGCTTTTTTATGGGAATGGAAAAAAAAAAGGATCGCTTAATCGTGTTTTAGGAAGGAGGCGAATGTTTTTCTTTTCATCAGAGCAGACAAAATTCATTTGACTCGTTTACACTAATTGAATTATACGAAGAAGAAAAAAAAAACATACACACTCGAGGATGAAGCACAAATGCGACAGTTGCGATCACGTATTGTATTTGAGCTCGAGAAGCTTCAATGCCATTGTTTCCTCATTACACACGGGGCCAATTATTCATTTGCATGAGGTAGTTTATTAATCGGTTTTTAATTGATCAGCTATTGTTAGGCGAGCAGCACGGTACGTGCTGTTCGAAAATTGCTATCGTCTTGTTTACAACTTTTATTCGATATACCGGAGCAAATTTTGATGGTGCATCGCATTTTCGATCCGGAAAAATGCATTTGCATTTCTTTTTGCCTCATTTATTTTCTGTGGTTAAAAAAACAGCCAATGATTAACCGTCGCACATTCTTTTTAAATTTGTTTCTTCGTCGAGCACGTTTTCTTTTTATTTTAACATTTTTTTCGATCTCTATGGAGACCCACAATATTACGGATAATGAGGATTATTTTGAATGATTATGAAATTTTATTTGAATAAATATTTTCTTTAAAAAAAATGATATATTTATTACGATTTATTTGATATATAAATCTTGGAATTATTCAAAATAAAAGTGTCTATTTATTTTGAATTAATTATTCAAATTATAAATAAAAATTCAAATGAAGTAAAATTCAAATTAATTATAAAAATATTGAGTCCAAAAAATATTCGATCTTGTCATTCACTCAATTCGCTCGACTGTAGAAGGGGATTCATGTGTTTTGGATAATCTAATGGAATAATGACTCGAAAAAATGAGGCAATTAAGTTTAATCTGAGTGAACGATAAAAATTGTTTTTTCTTCGAGATGGTTAAGCTCTGAGAGTTTCCATGAAGCGCGGGCGAGTGCAATAATCAGCAGGTGATAAAGGAGGTTGGCGCGCGAGCTTATACAAATTCGATAAGCATTCAAAGGCCCCATTTTCCTTGTTTTCATATCCCGAGAAAATCAGCACGATCATGAAAATCGATTAGAAAAAATAGCAGCTGAGAGGGTGAAATATTTATCTCGTGAATAATCCCGAGTCGCTTCGAAATCTGAATGAAAATAAAAATGACTTATTCCTACTCGACATTTTGGGTGGTGTTTTGGTCAAAAAGGACAAAACGTCGTAGAAAAATTCAAAATGATTAGAATTTGATGAAATTTGGTGAGCATACTCTTTAATAATATTAATATTAAACTGAATGAAAAAAAAAATAAAAAAATAAAAAATAATATTATTATACAATGTTTTGAAGATTTTTTTTCCACATAGTTTTCGAGTTATTCAACACTAGAGTTTCCGTGTATAAGCATAGGATTCAAATATATATTATAAGCTCAAATAATTCGACAACGATGCAGACAAAAAATAGAAAAAAAAAATTTGTGTCATTGTATTTGATGCCGAAGAATATTATGACGAAATTTGATGAAATTGTCGTACGAAGTATATATATTTTAGTTTCATTGGATTAGTGATTGCTGTCCAAAAATGAAGCTTGGAAAAGTGTGGCCGAGATTTCTATAAAATGGTTTTGAATTTAGGTCACATTTCCGGTGATCCATCGCGTCGATAAATCATGAGATTGTAAAGAAAAACAAAAAAAAAAACAAATGGATGTTTTGCACCCTGTCGACCGGTTCGACCGGTTCGGCAAACCTCGTGATTCACACGAACGAGCACACACCCAAAGACTTTGCTGTTTATAAAAGGTGTATCATAAATTTGAAGACGCCGAGTAAAAGCGAAGAAACGGAGAGCGGCGGCGGCGATCGATTGGTACAGCTAGGGAAAAGTCTCAAATGAATTCGGCCTAAAAATCCTTTCTTGCTATTCTATCGAGCAACGTTAATGTCCGCGATTTCCTAGGGTCGCCAATCGTAAAAAACATTTTAATACGTACAGCGATCTTGAGCCCAATGGAGGAAACGCGAGCCTTCGCGATCACATGCACGCGGACACGTAAACTTGTTTTCAATCTCGGCCTCTCAGCCTCACGTGATGGAAATTGAAAAAAAGAACAAAAAAAAACGGTCAAAAACAACAGCGTTACACACAGAGGTTCTCAAGTGGGATTCCCGCGATATCCTCGAGAACGCACGTGACGCGATCCCTCCTGCCCACTGCACCTGACTCATGGACGAGAATTCAATGACCGATTACTTTATTCATCCTGCTCCTATGAACGAGCCTTCCTTCAATTGCTTTTTCATTCCTAAAGAGACGATGAAGACGATTTTTTATTGCAATAAAAAAACAAAAAAAACTCGAAATAGATCGAAATTTCTGAGGGGAGACGGTTTTTCGAAAAATCACAAGAATTTTGACATTGCAGCGCGAAATATTGAAGGAAGTTTCCTTCGGAAAGTAAATTTTTGTCATCCCAATCGTTAATTTTAAATGAAAATTATTTTCAAAATGACGAAAATTTGTGAAATTACCAAAAACTATTTAGTTCACCGTTTTCAACAAAATCTCGACGTTTTTTTTTTTTTTTTTCATAAAATTTCATTTTCAGTGAAGAATCGTCTACTCTTGCTAATTAACTCATTTAATTCATTTAATTTAATTATGAAATAGTAAATTGATCAATTTTATCATTTATTAATTTTTATATATTTAATTATTATTCTAATTTAATTTCATTCAATTAAATTATTGAATCATTATTTTTAATTTTATTATGTTAATTTTTATAATTAATTATAATAACAATTAATTATTGATGAATTGCACGATTTTTGTTCCTCCGGTCAATAACATGCCACGGAGAGCGTGAAATTTAATTTTCGAGGCAAAATCCAATTTTGTGCATGTGAGAAAATTTTTCCTTGTCCACGTGTAATGGGAGAATTTCCGATTCCGAAACAGATGGTAAAAATATCGTTTGCGTGATCGATTATGCTCATAATTACAGGAAAATCGATGGGAATAACCGTCGGAATTTTTCCTCTCTTATCGAAAAACCAGAAAGTATTCGGTCTGCACTGGACGACGCATGGGTCGACGTGCAATTCATATAAATCGCCTTTTTTCTTCGAATCCTTGCGACACATTAAAATGACCTGATCCTTAAAATAGAATAAACCGGATGAGAATTTCTAGTCGTTAGGCTAAAGTCTCCGAGCGTCAGTTTACACGTGGAGGAAATTTTGGAAAAACATTTTTACCCTTTCAATGAATTCAACGCCAACAAATAATCACGTCGAAAAGTTACGAGAGTTTTTTTTCCAGAAAAAAATTTGACGATTCGTCCAAAAAATTGGATTTTTCAATATTTAAAAAATTCACATTCAATTCCCAACCGCGAGTAAAAATTGGAAAAAAAAAAAAAAAAAAAAAAAAAAAAATTGGGTCTTTGCAGGCGGAAAAAAAATTGGACAATTTTTTTTTGGCAACCGGTCGAATGGATTCGCGAATTGTTGAAAAGAATTCGTTTAGTTATTGTTGAAGCAAAAAAAAAAAGTACTGTCAAGACACGCTTGGCCAAGTATGTAAATAAGCAGCCGAGGCACACGCGTCTCTTGCCATTGGTTTGTTCACCAGTGACGTCAGTCGACTCGAGAGGGGTTTTAGTCTCGTGACTCCGCAGGGTAAGCGCGCGCACTCACACACGCTTGCTGGACGGCCGATCCTCGTTGGCGCTTTTATATGAAGAGCCAAGTGCCCGCGCAAACTCAGTTTTCAATGTGCACCCGGAAACGTGACATTCTCTCCGTGTGGAACATTTCCAACTAATGTTTTCCATTTGAATCTGCGCTGGTGCATTTCGCCCGATCCATTCGCGCTCGCGTTTCCATCAAATATTTCTCAATCTCTCGCCTCGTCCATTTTATTCTTCGAGAAAGAAACCCCGCGTCCTAGTGACTTTGTTAAGGGATAAAAAGAAAAGCCTTTGAATAAGGAAACCGCTCGTACCCAATTGACTTTTCGCTTAACGCGTCGCTACGGAGTCACCAAAAATTCTTCAAATATATATCGTCTATACATCATACATGCATTTCTCGATCGTACGGGCTACTATGACGAGGAAGTGGAGGACTTGATGGACCCGCTTAGTGCCTGTGGATAACGTCTCAATCGATATCTGGTAAATCTTAACCTTTCTTCCGCATTGCGAACATTCATTTTTTATTCATTTTCATATTTTTTATTTTTTATCACACCGTCAGCAAAATTTACCATTGGGATGACCAAAATTTACATTCCGAAGAAATTTCGCCACTTTTTCGCGTTGGAATAACACATTTTTTGGGATTTTTCGAAAAAAACGTTCAGTCCAACTGAATATCCATTTTTTCCAACAAAATTTTCTTTTAAAAAAACGTCGATATTTTATTCAAAAAGGGTAAACCAAATATTTTTTCATAATTTCAAAATTTTCGTTATTCTGACGAGATTTTTCATTTATAACCAGACTGTCAGTAAAATTAACGATTTGAATATTTTTTTTTTTTCACCAAATATCCACCTCCTGATGGATAAAAAACAACATTTGTCTCCTCCATTATGTTGATTTTTATTATTTCTTTTTGTGCACGGTGTTGGTTTTATATTTGAGGAAAAAGATAAGTGAGTCCGAATATTCAACGATTCCGATCGACCAGACATTTTTGTCTATCCAATTTTATTCGCTCGGAAAAAATGTTTTCAAAATATAACAAAAATCGAAAGAAAAAATCTTCTAGTGGACTTGTATTTGTTTTCGAAAACTATGCCGACCACTCGCCCCATAATCAATACTTTTTATTTCTTCATGGCTGATAAAAATACATCGCGTCAACGTCCAAGAGTGATTGTGACAGAAAAATCGACCACTCGTCCCATAGACTTTCCCATCATTCCAATCGATGTTGTTTGGGTTGTTACTATTTTACGACAACCATTGTCCAAGCCTGTGACCTTTCCCTCAGTCCTTGGGTGATAATCATTTTCCCAATAATAATTTTTCTATCAAACATAAATAAATCGATACATTCTCAAACTTACAAAATTCTTCACCAACATTCGCCAACTTCTCGACCCACAAATATCATTTTTTTTCGTCAAATTCGATTTTAAGCCACGTCACAAATTTTCAAGTCTCCTCCATCGATTCATGAATAAGTTTGAGCTTTTCCTAATGCACAATTTTTCACGTAATACTGGAAAAATCATTCATTAAATTAAAATTAATTGAATGAATAAAAAAATTAAATAAAAATTAAATAAAATTTAAAAAGAATTAAAAAAATGGTTCTCATTAGAAAATAGGTGAAAAAAATGGTTAAAAACGTTTTGGTCCGGAGATTCGTGGCTGGAATGAAAAATATTGTTGATCAGAGGGCTGGCTCGATCTCTCGAGCGCATGAATATTATTCTTCGATCTCCGGGGTGAAGCGAGCCGCGCAATATGCTCGAGAATCTATAAGATTGGTACAAGTGGATTCGATTAAACATTGTAATTCTCATTGATTGTTCGATTGATCCGCGTGTCCCTGAATGATTTGAAAAAACAAAGAAAAATTAAAAAAAAAAATACTTTCAATTAAATCTTTAAATGGCAAAGAATCGAGAAAAAAAAAACGAAAAAATTATTTGCGTAAAAAAATTAATGAACAAAAATTAGATTTTTTTTTTTTGAAGGCATAAAAAATAAATAAAAAAACTACGACGTCTTGGCGGATCAATATCCAGCCGAAAAGGACGCGTGGTATTGACAAGAATTTGGATGTTACGAAACCGTCGCCCTTGCATTATATAAAACGATGATAAATTGCCATGCGATACTTCAAACCCACGACATCGCAATAAAAACACATATACACGCTTATTCATAAATTCATGTGGCGGCAATCGTGATTCAATATTTTAACGTAATAGTGACTCGAACTTGTAATTTATATTGGGAAACGATTCCTCGCCATTGTGGGATTCTCAATCTTTATGAATTGTCACACACGTGTGGGTCGTATAGAAAATCTATTTAGTTGCCACGCCTCCGAGGCACATTGGCTCGTGATACACGAATTTCGTCTCCGTTTTACGAGTATTGTAGGTTATCGGAAACGAAGAAATCTTCATTTTATTTCCTGAGAAAAATAAAAAGATTAGGGGCAACGAAAAATTGGAGGTTTTTTAATTATTAACCCAGACGCTTCCCTCACTCTTCTGAGGTAATTATTGACGACTCAAGCGAACGTCGTACGAAGAAGAAAAATAATGGAACGGTTTCGTTCGGCGATCCCATGATCTTTAGCCGATTATCAAATAAATATTGAAAAAGAAAAAAAAAGAAAAAAAGGGCTCAATGGGGCAACAAGAAAAAAATACAAAGCAATGAAGAAAAAAAGAAAGATATTTTTCTATATCATAATTGCGTAGAGACCCTAAAGGCAATTTAATTAATAGAGTGAAAATTGAATTTCGTTAAAAAACGTCGAAATTTTGTTGAAAAGTGTGAATTAAATATTTCTTGTTAATTTCAAAAAAAAAAAAAAATAATAACAATAAAATATTCGAAAAAAAGGATTTTTAACATTTTTCAAATTTCTCGATAGAAAATCATGTGTTTTCGTCGAATAGTCACGAGTTAATAAATCCGAAAGGTGAAAAAACTTGGCTGCATAATTTCAGGTCAACAGCCGATTTTTTTATCATTCATTCGTAATCTCATGGGGCAATAATTCGCCCTGACTGTAAACTGCTTGATAAGCTTAACCAAAAAAAAACGAAACTCTAGTCGAGGCTGGAGCAATAAAAGTTCGAAAATTCCTGGTCGTAATGATCGAGCTGCTCTCGTTTTTGTCAAACAACCATAAAACTTAGGGGGCTCGTAGTTGATGGTGCCGTTTGACGAATCAACTCGATCCAAACGTCCTTTCGTATACGAACATTGTCGTCAGATAAAAATGTTTGCACCGAGTCTATAGACACAAGCAGGAGGAAATTTTCAGATTTTTAAATCTATCTCCAGCTCATAAGTTTGTTATAAATACATACTCGAGTACGCATGGCTATAGCTTGAGGAACTGTCTTCATTATTGCTGTTGATTAGTAGGAATGAAAGACTTGACGAAGAAAAAGAAGAAAAAAAAAAAAAAAAAAAAAAAAAAAAAAAAAAGATGATCACGAGGACAAAAGTAAAAATAAAAAGAATATACGTGCGCTGGCAATTATCCACGCTTTTATATCAAGATACTGATTTTTCACGTACGCCGCGCATTTGGCATTTCTTATTGGCCGGTATTTGCTACTGGAAAACCGTCGACCACGCGACCAATTCATTTCCACATATTTAATCGGAGCCTACTTCCGAAAGATCGAACAAAAAATACAATGATTGGGAATTTCTTGAGAAGTTTCGCTACATATGATAAGAATTTGATAAAATTTGGTGATAATTCTCTAAAATTTGTATGTTCGAGCTTAATACTAAAAAGTATAATCACCAAATTTCATCAAATTCTAATAATATCGATTTTTTCTATAATGTTTGTATGATAAGAATTTCATAAAATTTCGTAATAATATTCCTCAGCATAAAATACGATGAGACACATTTTTTTCCATTTTTCTCCTCCATAGTTGTCGAATTATTTGAGTTTATAATATGCAAAATATATACCTATATATATATCTGAATCCTATGCTTATGCATGTAAGCTCTAGTGTTCGATAACTCGAAAACTATTTGGAAGGAAAATCTTAAAAAATGTGTATATTAATATTTAATACTAAAGAGTATGTTCACGAAATTTCATAAAATTCTAATAATTTCGAATTTTCCTATGCTTTTGAGATGGCAACATCGTTGTGGGTAATGAACCTCCTTAAATTTTTCCTTGAAGTCTCATTCCGAGATTTGGAATGATTAGGTTTGCACTATTGGAAGATCGTCGATCGATTTGCATACTTATTCGTAACCCACTTCCGGAAGATCAAACGTAAAAGGCATTAATTAGAAATTCCATAAATTCTTTCTCGATGTCTCATCACGAGATTCGTAATGAATCTAGGTGGAGAAAATGAAAAAGCAAAAATCCTGTTGCCCTGAAATCGATATAGAAATTTCCTGACTGCTCGCATTTAAAAGAGCAGAAAAAATAACCAATTAATAAACAATCGCTCATTAGCAGATTTTTAAATAGCAATAATGATTCTGTAGAATAATCTTCATTTTTAATTTCGTACAAAATGTTGATCGGTGCGGCGTAAATCGCTACAGCGGAATTGAGCAATAACATTTTACAACGTTTGCGTCAAGTAAATACGTGGAGTTGTAATCCGTGATAGGAAATAAGAAAAAAATGGAGCTTGAGCACATGAGAAGATTGATTAGCGAGTGGACGAAAAATTGAGTTAAAAAAAAATAAGTGTTTAGAAAAATCATCTATATGTAGTGAGGGGATGAATTTTCCGAGGACCGAATGAGTTTTTGATTAATTAATTATGTAATTCATTCAATTTGATTATTTAATTGTTTAATGATTTTAAGGTTTTACCCATTTATTTATATATTTAAAAAAAAATTTCATTCATTCCATTTATTTAATTTATTCATTCAATTTTTTATTCAATTATTTATCAATTATATAATTATTTAATTAATTTAAAAAATACGGGCGGGGGGGGGGGGGGAGGGAAAAAAAACCCTTAATTAATTGAATGAATTAATCGATAAACAAGAAATCCTTTCGGAGCTGATCGTTGGCGATGAGAAAATCGGTGAATAATTATGGCCATCGTTTTGTTTTGTGTTATACAATGAAGGGGATTATAAGTTACGAATCCTGTTGATTGCTTGATCGTACAAATGTTTCAAAAGCTTTTGCATGGATAAAGTGCGAAGGAGTAATTTACAGACTGTTTCGAATCTGCTGGTGTTATTGTGAGAATAGATGAGAATGGGAAAATAATAAATTAGAGAAGACAGTGGAACGATAACACATTTGTATCGTTTGAGTGTACTTTATTTTAATTTATAGTTCAATTTGTTTTATCGCGATGGGACGCGATGTCTCATAGTCTTGAAATATTTTCAATGGTATTTTATGGCTAGAAATAAAACGCCCGACAGCTGTGACGATAATAATAACGAAAAAGAGAAAAGACTTATCGAGATAACGAATTGCTTAGGGGAAAAAAATATTTTAATGGAAACATAATCGGGTCTGTGTGGAAAAA
>JAPYYS010001676.1:0-13048 GCA_030522525.1 Campopleginae sp. 14b
AAAAAAAAAAAAAAAAAATAAATGATGAATTTGTGAGAAAGGAAATAATTGGAGAACATTGTGTTTGAATTGATTGTAATTATCGTAAAAGCCTAAGGAGAGCCTTAGAACTCGAGGAAACGGTCTCGAGACATTTTTGACACACGATCATGATTTTTAACGTCAACACAATTATCAATGATTCAGCATTGTTTTCGTACGAAATATCCAAACGAATGTCATGGCGAACTCGACCAATAAATTGTCACACATTCTTAGCTCATTAAAGGCGTCACGTGCGGTCTCCTCTCGTCGCACGAACAAGCACCATCGTCATTGACTTCGTTCCATATGTACAGGCCATTCCACACCAAAACGATAAACACTGTATTTTTTATAGTTTTTTAAATTTTGATTTAAAAAATTTTAGTTTATTAAATTTTAATTTTCGCAATTTTATTCTTTTTATTTCCATTTCTTAAATTTTAATTTTAAAATTTTGAATTTTAAAAATTTCAATTTTGTATTTTTTTTCTTTTTTTTTTAAGATTGTATAAAAAACGTGGACGCACGGTCTCGTTCTCATTACGGATTTCCAGAGCAAATCGTTACGTGCCATGATTTTCCAAATTCGTCGCGAAAAAAAAAAACTCAAGACTATAGAGTTGAAAAATTTCTGGGTCAAATTGACCCAGTGTGGCAAGGAAGAGGTAAAATGAAGAAAAGACAAAATCATTAGTGTTTTGCAATGTCTGCGATGATGACTGTTCGAAAAAATCGCAACTGATTCAATTTATTATGACGTTCAAATTATTTTTCACTCGATCTCCATGAGGATATTCATGTGGATGTGCTTGGCCATACCAAACTCGTCACTCGTGTCCATCGGACGTGATTTATGTATAAAACTTATGTTCCTTCGAACGGACAATCCTGTTTGATCGGTTTTGATAATATTATTGAAAAACCGGACGTATTATATCTTTCGGAAATATCAAACAATTTATCGTCTGCACATGCACGTCCAAATGTGTTGAAAGATGAAAATTTATTGAATGGTTTTTGTTTCTTTTATTTTTCGCGCAGAGTTTATTCGATCAGCCACGGCACGTCAAAAAAATATTCACTACAAAGAATCTTCGCTTATTCGTACAAGATGAAGAAGGACGACGCGAAGGAATACGCTGTCAATGGAAAGACTTCAAACGCGTACGTTAATCATGCGCTCAGTGGATCAGGTGCAAGTTTGGACATTAGTAATTCAATCGGATCACATCCGATGCTGCACAGCTCGCAGAGAGTCCACCACGAGAGTCGAGGCTCCTCCGATTTCATATGTAAGTTACAATCATCAATTTTCACTCCATTTTCCCCTTCGAAATTCTCGATTAAGGGGGGAGTCGCTACACACGACAATGTTGGCACCTTAAAAACAGAGGAAAATTCGAAATTGTTAGAATTTTATGAAATTTCGTGAGCAGACTATTTAATATTAAATATTAATACAGACTTTTTTTGTCTCATCGTATTTCATGCTAAAGAATATTATTACCAAACTTCAAAAATTGAATTCCAAATTACCGAATGAAAACAACGATTTAAATTAAAATTGAAAAATAAATTTCAATTCAATTTTAAAAATAAATTTATATCAAATTGTTATCATATTGTTGTATGTAGCGAACCTCCTTGATATCAAACGTCCATTTTTATTGAATGAAACAAATTATTATTGCGATCTTATTTAACGATTGTCATTGGACATTCAATTCGGCCAGACTTTTTTTTATTAATAGCCATAAATAAACTTAAAAAAAAACAACGTATGTTTTAATTTGACTTTCATTGTAACGAGGATATCCAAAAAGTAAGTAAAAAAAAAAAAAAAAAAATCATTAATTATTTTTTTCGAAATATGAAACTTTATCGACCGCACGTGGCGAATATCTCGTTTTTTGAACTTACGAGGCACTCGCTCATGGATTCCTGAAGCGATTTGAATCACAGCAAATGTTTAATCAAAGCTCAAATCTGTTGACGGCTGAGGAATAATTCATATTCAGTTTAAAACTCGTTCACCTTCCCCCTGCTATACTAAATGTGTGTCAATTGTTGCGAGCGATTAATCGCTGCGGTAAAGTTCTCCATGGCACGTGATTCTTGGCCGAGTGACTTTTGTTCACTTTAACAAAATAATGAAAAACACTCGCGAGAGATCGAGCCTTCCTTTTATCAGGAAACGCGCGCCTCCATATCCGATCGGTCGTGCGAGCCTTAAGCAAAGTCGAATTTGTATATTAATCAAAGAGACTGTTTAATTTCAATAACGCGTTGCTAAATCGTTCGGAGTAAATGCCGCGCAACTACGACAGGCTGAACAAGTTTTTCATGTTTTTAAAACAGCTCGAATTTGTTTTTCGATTTTTGCGATCGATAAGCTTCACGAAACGGAGTCGAAATTCACGGAATCCGGAAAATTTGAAATCTCACGTGTTGGATCGATTATTTGATCGAGTAAGACGATTTTTTTTTTTTTTTCCATTTATTTTCTTCATTTAGTTAATTATTTAGTTAATTTAGTTCAATTTAGTTAAGTTAGTAAGTTAGTTAGTTTTAAAAAAAATGGAATAAAAAAAAAAGCTAATTTAGTTAAAAGTAAAGTTAATTAATATTTAAGGGCTGAAAATTGTGGGGATAATTAAAAAAAAAAAAATTTCATTTGTTTTTGAAGTGATCGAAGAGCCCGGAGATGACGAAGCCAAACAAAAGGAGAATTTTTTGAAAACCGCTGCCCAATACGCGGGACAAAAAGCCAAAGCTGCTTGCACCACTAAAATGTTATACAAGAGGTTACCAATATTGAGATGGTTGCCAAAGTATAACGGAGAAGATGCCTTGGGCGATTTTGTCGCTGGAGTCACCGTTGGCCTCACCGTCATTCCTCAATCTTTAGCTTATTCCACTGTCGCTGGATTACCACCCCAGGTCAGTAATTCTCCTTTAAGGAGGTTTCCTACGTACGACACTATGATAAGAATTTTATAAAATTTGGTGATAATTTTTTTTAGCATCAAATACGATGAGACAATTTTTTTTTAAAATTTTTCGTCAACATCTTTGTCGAATATTCGAGTTTGAAATATGCGAAAGATGTGGAAGAAAAATCTTAAAGAATTTATATATTCATATTTAATGCGAAAGAGTATGTTGAACAAATTTGATCGAATTTTAAAAATATAAAAATGTTTTTTTTCTGTCTCTCTAGTACGGACTTTATGGAAGTTTTCTCGGTTGTCTAATTTACATAATATTCGGCTCGTGCAAGGACACTCCGTTTGGACCAAGCGCCATAGTCTCCCTGCTTACTTATCAAACCGTTTCACATTTGGATTCGCCTATACAGCATGCAATTCTTCTTTGCTTCATGTCGGGATTGATAGAATTGTTCATGGGGATATTTGGCCTCGGTGAGTCACTCAATGTATTGATTATTGATAAAAAAAATAATGAAATAATTAATAATAATATAATAATATATAAATAATATTTTTTGCAAAAGTGACAAAATGTTGATTTCAGGCTTTTTGATCGACTTCGTTTCCGGTCCGGTGAGTTCTGGTTTCACTTCCGCAGTCGCGTTGATCATCGTGACGTCTCAATTGAAAGACATTCTTGGCATAACTGCCAAGGGTTCGACTTTTATCCAACTTTGGCAAAGCATAGCCGATGGAGTCCACGAAACTTCTGTATGGGACGCCGTTCTCGGCGTTACTTGCATCGCGTTTCTTCTAATCTTGAGGGTGATTAAAATTTTTTTTTTTTAATCAATTTAATCCGCGATGAGAATAAAATCATTGATTCTCTGGTTGAATCCAATTTCTTGGCAACTTTTTTCTTCCCACAGATAGTCGCCACCATTCAAATTGGACCTAAGGACGAAGAGCTCAAAACCACGAAACAAAAAATTGTAAATAAATTGATTTGGCTCTCGGGGACTTCGAGGAATGCGATTCTCGTATTTCTTTGCGGAATTCTCGGATACAGTTTCACTGGCGATACTCCCTTCAAATTGATCGGTAAGAGGCTCGTTCGATAAACACGAGAAATCGATTTTTTTACCATTTTTTGTAGTTTTATTTATTTATTTGTTCATTTATTTATTTATTTATTCATTTATTTATTTATTTTATTTTATTTTATTTTATTCTATTTTATTTTTTGCAGGACATGTACCAGGCGGAATGCCAACTGTGCAGCTTCCACCTTTCGGTTACACGAAGGAGGACAACACGACGGTATCATTTTTGGAAATGTGCACAAACTTGGGCAGCGGGCTGCTCGTTTTGCCGTTGATATCGTTGATGGAGGACGTGGCAGTGTGCAAAGCATTTGGTAAGTTTATTTCCTCCGAAAAATAATGCTGGACCGACTAAAATTAGCTCTTGGAGTACACACTGGGTCAATTTGACCCCGACATTTTTTTTTTCACCGATTTTTTGGCATTCGAAGGCAAAGAATATTTTGGAATCTTATCTGGTTCAGAAAATATGGATAATTTACGGCTCGGGTCAGATTGACCCCAAATTAGTTCAAATTTGTTCATTTTTTTTTTTTTAGCCAACGGACGTTCGGTCGACGCGACTCAGGAGCTCATCGCTCTCGGAGTAGGAAACATCGGGAATTCATTCGTTCAGGCATTTCCAGGCACTGGATCGCTCAGCAGGAGCGCAGTGAACAACGCTTCCGGAGTGAGAACACCACTGGGTGGGCTTTACACAGGTAAGCATAGGGAAATCATTTTCGCCATGAAATAATAAAAAAAATTTCATTTTTCACGGAAAAATCGAGTTTACAACTTTGTTTTGAATTTTTTTCAGGCATTCTCGTCATCCTCGCACTGCTCTTTTTCACGCCGTATTTCTTCTACATTCCTAAGGCCTGTCTCGCTGCTATTATCATCGCTGCAGTGATTTTCATGGTCGAGGTCAAAGTCGTGAAACCGATGTGGCGAGCCAAGAGTGAGTCAATGCTTGCAGCTTTTTTTTTTTCAAGTTTTTGCTTGAAAATTTGCACAAAATTGAGTGAAAAAATCAACGAACGTTACCCTAAATCACTGAAAAGAACATTTTGTTGGACACGGTCGACTAAACATTTTTTCGAAAAATCACAAAAATTCAGTGATTGCAGGCCGAAATATTAAAGAAAGTCTCTTCGAAAAGTAAATTTTTGTCAGCCCAATCGTAAATTTTTCTGACAGTTTCGTTAAAAATAAAAAATATTGTAAAAACATGGAAAATTTTGAAATTATCAAAAATATTCAGTTGCAACAAAATATCAAAGTTTTTCGACAAAATTTCGTTTCGTTCTAATTTCAATGTCAACGAGGAATCGAAAAAAATAATCGGCGCGTCCGATGACGCTGTTTGTTGCCAAGTTGAATGAACGCATTCGCAATGGACTAGTCAGCAGTAATTAAATCCTGTTGGCATTGCGAATCGTCGAGACGGAGGAAAAAAAAAAGATTTTTTTTTTCCTGTAACAGCTGGAATCAGGATCACCTTGAAAATAGCACGATTGTGTAATAAGACGCTCGATATTTCTTGGAGATCGCTCAGTCCATTTCCATATGGGCGCGTGTCTATGCAAAATATGAAAATCGATCGTACTGCTGTGCTGATTTAGTGATAATTACAAGTTTTTAATTATCGGTGACACGAGCACGAATCGTTCTGCTTGTGATTTTTTACCTCGGAGAATATAATTATTTCTCTCCGCCTACTAATTAATCGCTTCGGATCGAATGATTTCAATTTTTCCCTTTAATTACTGTAATTAATTTTTTTTTTCCTCACGCAGAATCCGATCTCCTGCCGGGCTTGGGGACGTTCGTGGCTTGTCTCGTTCTCCAGCTCGAAGTCGGAATTCTTTGTGGAGTTGGACTCAACGTCTTGTTCATACTTTACCATGCAGCCAGGCCAAAAATTTCCGTCGAAAATCTCACGGTAATTAGCGCGAAGGCAAAATTCAATCTTACACAAAAAATTAATAATTTTCATGCTTTTTTTTTTATTTGCTAAATGATTATCAACCTTCGGATATATTTCGACGTTGCGTGTTGCCTTAACTTTCGTTTTTTTTTTTTTTAAGATTTTTTTTAACAATAATTTATTATTTATTCACTGACACACATTCCTCGATGCTGACGCAATAATTCCCTTAGTTTCTCTCCCGTTTTTATGAAATTCCAGTGCATGCGCATGCATTTTAACGAGCCACTCAAAGGCACGAGATTTAATTCGTCAATTGCATTTTTATGCGTCAAAATGCATCGATAACCGGAAATCAAAAATGCATGTGGAATCGTATACACTGAAAAAAAATGGACGGAAAAGATCGATATTTCGTTGAATACGTTCGTCTGATTTTTTTTTTTTCGAAAAATGACAAAAATTGAGTCGCTGCAGCACGAAATATTGAAGATATTTTAATTTTATTTTAATTTGAATTTGATTTTCATTTTTATTTTCAATTTAAGTCAATTTAAATTTCAATTCAATCTCAATTTTTATTCAATTAGAATTTAAATTTAATATTGATTTTTATTCTAATTTAATTTTAATTTCAATTCAATTAAAAAAAAAAAAAAATTCAGTTTTCAACAAAATATTGCCATTTTGTGACACAAAATTTAATTTTTATCGGATGGTTTTTTGTTTTGTTTTTTGTCTCAGAGTCGTTGCGGAGTCGAATTTCTTATGTTAACGCCGGACAGATGTTTGATATTTCCGTCGGTCGATTATGTGAGGAATTTGGTGACGAAGCACAGCCGAAGAACCGGAAGTGGAATAACGCCCGTCGTGATAGATTGTTCGTACATTTACGGGGCTGATTTCACAGCTGCAAAGGTGATCGAGAGCCTGACGAAGGATTTTGCAGCGAGAGGACAACCCTTGTTTTTCTACAATGTCAAGCCCTCGGTTTACGCGGTTTTCGAGGCTGTTGGCCCGACGGATTTCGTCGTTTACTACACTCGGGCAGCCCTCGACGATCTCCTAAAAGAGAGAGGATACTTGAAGCAGTGCAAACAAACGATTCCGCTTGCTTAGCGTCTCTCCAATGGCGAGAACAAAAAAAAAGCCAAAAAAAAAATTGAATTTTTTTTTCCCTCGAGATCGTTCAAGATCCAGTGGAAAAAGGAAGGACAGAAAAACAATACAAATGCAATTCCACTTGCTTACCGTCTCTCCAATGGCGAGAACAAAAAAAAAGCCAAAAAAAAAAATTGCATTTTTTTTCCCCTCAAAATCGTTCAAGATCGAGAGGAAGAAGAAAATCCAAAAAAACAAAATTAAAAAGCTTTTTTATGAGCCTCGCATGTAGCATGCGATAGAGTCACTTAATTTTCTTTGCCACTATGTGGCAGCCACGAAATAATAAAGTCCCGAAACCGAGTTACTTAACAAAAACGAAAAAAAATTAATATTTTTTTTTTTTTTCATTTTTCTATCGTTGATTAATGGGAAATATTCAGCAGCCTCTGAGAAGCAGATACTAAAGAGAATCGCAAGATTTTCCAAAGCCCGAATAACGACGTAATCAGTTTGCCGGATGTGTTTAAAATTTTTAAGTTTAAAATCCCTTCGTCCTTTCGTCGTACCCTCTCGTGACGTTTTCTGGTTTTTTACACTTTCCTTAATGAAATTTTCACCTATCACCACTCAAGGGTACGTCGTTCTCTTCGTTATCGAAAAACGAAGAGAATCATGTACCCTGGACTCGTCCATCACCCACGAGAATCATTTTACCCTCGCCTAAACGTTTGGGTATTTAATTAGCCCAGTGTCAAGTTTGCCCTCGAAAAAATTAGCTGTGGCGTCGTAGAATTAAGAAAAAGAGATTTAAAAACACGCACACACACTAAATTGTATAGAAAACATGTGGAGCACGATTTGCAGCTCCGAATTAATTGGGATTGCAATCGTTTGACCTCTGCGACAATCCTAGAGACTCGAAATATATGTCATCTGTGAATATAGATTAAAATCATTGTAAATAATAAACAACGACCATCGCAGTATAACACTCAATCAAACAAAACAACAAAAAAGACAATTAATTTCGTATTATGTTATATTTACTCGAAATATCAGTACACAGGATGTATGAACTGTGCACAACTTGTTTTTCATTTTTCCTCACGACCCTCAACTTTCCAGCAGATTCCTCGGAGCAAGAAACTCGAGAAAAAACGCTCGGGGAATAAAAATGAAAATTGGAGAATTTCGGGCCATTTTTCGACGCAAAATATAAATTTGGACAACAAAAAAAAAAAAAAAGGTTCGCAATTTATCGTCAATTTTCATCCTAATCTTGTCCCTCGAACGGTGACCTCATGTTTTTTTACGTATCCCCGTAATCTGGGGTCAAAATGACCCCAATTTAAAAAAATTCATATCTCCGCTAAAATGTGACGAAAAAAGTTCAACCTGGGCTCATTCTCTTCGTTATTTCATGCACAATCACGTGAGCCTGAGCGATTTCCTTTAAAATCGAAAAATTAGTTAAAAAAATCGAAAAAACGACAAAAAAACGGAAAACTAATTTTTCCACCCCAGGCTGCCGTTTCAGGGTCAAATTAAAAAAAAACAAAGTGTTTCATGCAACGCAGAATCAATATTCTCCAACGCCATGACCGCAAATTTTTTTTTTCAATTAAAATAAAAAAAATATTAAAATTTTTTATTCCACGAATGATTTTTTTTATACGAACGTGCATTTCGACTCTGCCACTTCAGTTTAGCAGTGGCCACCCACGTGTACGTATTCGCTAGATACAAAGGTGTGTATTTACAGAAATATGTGTTATCCTTAAATTGTTATTTGAGCAAAAGCTTTGGACTGCTTAATTGTTTGCTGCCATAGTAGCGACTAAAATATGCAGTATCTCTGTTGATATGCAACTTTGAATGGAGCCTCTGGAGGCACCGAGACATTTTTTTTTCTTTTTCTAAAAACTCGATTCTCTAAGAATTTTTCCAGTCGCGGGTTTGTTTTTTTTTCCTTTCTCCATTTACTCAGAGGCTTGTCTTAAAAATAGTTTTTTTTCGAGTATAAAAACGCGACGAAATTGGAATCTCACTCTTAGGGACGACGCTTCAGGAATAAATTGACTTTTCCTATCGATTTTGTGTGTAAAATTTCGTTATCATATATGTGCTCGTGTTCATTATTCGTAACGATATGTCTCACGTTCGTCGAGCTTTCGAATCCTTGAATGTTTCAAGGCCAACCGAAATTCATTCCTGTCAATTGATAGAAACGCTGATTAAACGGACGATAGAAATCTCGCAGACGCTGGATCGCCGTTGGATCGATATGTGGATGACTCCGACCTTTGTTTTTGCCTGAAAGAGTGAAAAAAACCTTTTTAATTGCCAAAAATCCGGCAAAAATCGATGAAGAATTGTAACGGTCGGAAAATTTTCGTTCCTGGACACGAGACCGTGTGGAAATGCCGGAACAAACTCGTTGCACATGGGTTTTCCATCTGTTTCTTGTACGACGATTAAAATTGAAGACATTTTTTTTTCCATTTAATTAAATAATTAATTAATTAAAAAATTATTTTATTTTTATTATTTATTATTATATATAATAGTAAATAATGAAAAGAGAATGGAATTTATTTTTTTTCTTCAATTTTCATCGTATTATTTATATACGATCAGAATTAAAATTTTAATTAAAAAGAAAATTTAATCAAAAAAATATTGAAAATTCCAATTAAATTGGAAATTTGATAAAAATAAATAATTAATAAAATTAAAAATTTTAAAACATAAAAATTGAAAAAAATGTGGACAATTTTCGTTGTTTAGGAAATTTCAGGATTTCGGTCCCTCCGTGAAAAAAAAAAAGTTATTAAAATATTCCGAGTTTGTTTTCTTTTTCTTTTTTATTGGATGGGGACGCGTTGATGTTAGATTAATTTTGGACTTACCTAAACAATGGGGAGCGGAGCTGTGTTCGGTTTTCAAGAGGCAAGGGAAGCCCTTGGTAGCGTTAAAGTAAAAATGTTTTTCGCAAATGACTCGTTTGATGCCCAAGAAGTCCTGGACTCGCGTGATCTCGATGACGGGATCGGCGATCAATCGTTCGCCAGAAACGAAGAGGATTTGTGAGAGCGGAAAATACTGAAGCCAACGGTCGAGGTAACGGGCGTAAACTCCGATTTTTAACGGCGCCCAAGTCGTGTCGACGATTCGAGATCCATTGATGAATGCGCGCTCCTCGAACTTCGGTATTTCTGGATGTTTGCTCTTTACCTGAGTGTAATCGGAAATAGCTCGTGTCACCGGATCTCGGGCCACGACGATCAACTTCGTACCAGGATTCATGTGCTGCACCCGACGCGGCGCTTCCGCCGTTACAAAGTACGACGGAGTCTTCTCCATCGTTACCTGACCCTCCAGAGTCGGCGGCATTCGGCGTCTGCAAGGATTTTTTTTTGTAAAAAAAAAGAAAAAAAAAATAGAATTTTTTAAAAAATTATTTTAAAATTTTTCAAAAATAGAATCGCGCTGTTCATAAGATGTCAGTGTCTCCGACAACGGACGATAGATCATAAAGTTTTGAAATTCAGTAGAAAATCGTTTTTCAGTATTTTTATTCTTTTTCAGATGAAACGATTTTTTTGTTTTTACAGAATTTTTGAGTAATTGTTGAATTATGTAAGGGATAGTGAGTTTTCTGGGTTTCTAAATCCTGCAAAGAACCGAATCAACATCCGAATTCCCCTGTTCATAAGATTTTAGTTCGAATAACGAAAAATCGATCTCAAAGTTTGAAAATTAAAAAAAATCTTTTCTTGTGTATATTTTTAGATAAAATTGTCAGAAAAACGTTTTTTTTTTCGAAATTTTTTAAAAATTTTCACATTACGGAGTTTTCGAGATTTTCGTACAATAATTTCATCGAGCTTTTCGACTGAATTGCCAGAATGGCTCACCTGTACCAATGAAATCCCTTGGCGTAATGATGATCGAAGAAATGAACTTCGGAGCCGGCAGCCCTGACGTCAGGATGGAGGCGTAGAAACTCGAGCAAAGCTCTCGTGCCCCCTTTTTTGACACCAATGATAAGGGCACTTGGCAATTGTCTTGTTGGCACGAGGCCTTGTTGTCTGAGAAGTTTGTATCGCGGTGAAACGTCGATTAGATCCTTAAGGCTATTGTTGTTCGTCCACAGTGGGACGAGCTGGACTTTGGTTATTTTGGTTTTAGTGTCGCCAAGGTCGTCCAGTGATATGACTTCGACTCTCGACTCGTAATTAGCCCGACGCGATGCTTGCTCGTCGTAAAACGAGCTCTCCATCGAACGAGGCCTTTGCAATGATATTTTTCGGGTTATCCCACCGAATATACAAAAATCGTAGTCTATTATGATCCACAATAATAAAATCAGCAAACAGCTCATCAACGTCATCCTCGTCGTCCACGAAGTCTTACGGAATTCCATTTTTCATTAATAATCGTGTTGCTCGATTTATTCACTCTCATAATATTGTTACAGCGTCCGATTCTCCTGATTATTCATCATTCCAGGGAGGAAGCAAAATTTCGATAGTCGCTAAAAAAAAAAAATTAAGAATTATTTATTGGAAAAATTAAAATTCGATTCACAGGCTTCACGAATTTGTCCGATAGTCCGATTGATACAAAAACGTCAAGGTGAAAAAAGTGATTTTTATAAATTGTCTGATCTGATCGTGATTGCTGATTTTAAATAAAAAATAAATTTTAATTAATGAAAATTAAAAAAAAAAAGGTCCGAACAGGAATGGACAATCGACGTTTTTTAATTTGGACGAAATTTGTTTACCGTGCCGGCTGCGCAACACCGATTTGTTGATCACGGCCCGAGGCCCATGTGGGGATTAAATTGTCAAAAGTTTTTGTGACACGTGGAATAAGCGAGAAGAGTGCAAGCCAAAAAATCTTTCGACGGTTTTATCAATGAAGCGTCCGAGCAAAAAGTGTAAATTTAGAATTTTAAGGATTTCTCGTTAATTGACGATTAAATAAATGTTCAACTCACAATGGGACGCGAGGGTGAAAATGATCAAAAAGAAAAAGCGGCGTCGGCGTGCGCACGTTTTTTTAGACTAATTTTTTTTTTTCCTTTTCACAGCTCCACTTTTTTTTCAGTATTTTTCTCTTCTCACTCGTTCCGGAATATGTTCCACGTGATTGGATGGTAAATTGAGAAAAAAGCGCACGCTGCCAGGCGCAGGCCGTCAGACGTCGTGGGATCGATAACACAAGAGTGCACAGGAGATTAATAACGAGCTTGAAGAAAAAAGAAACGAAAAAAATGAAATTCAGCTCGAAAGTCGATGGCGATGTCGAGGGAAATTTCAAAAATATTAAAATTCCGTTAATTTTTCGCTTTTTTATATCGCATTATTCGGGGAAAAGAATTTTCTTTCGTCGACGCGATTGCCGGCTTGTTTTTACCCAAGGACCGAGCATCGTCGCTCGCGAGAGTATATCTCCTCTGTAACGAATCAAGCTCCACACTGCAACGTCCTCACGTCTGCGCGGAACAGTCCCAACACCGACGAATCCGACATGCGCAAGTTTTAAACTAAAAAATACAATCCAAAATTTTAACCAGCAATTAAACCAAAAAATTCATACAAACTAAAGTCAAATCCACAAAAAAGTAAACGTAATTTTTCACTAAATTGTCAATTATCTACGAATAATTCCGTTCCTTTCACTGAAAAAAGTAAATAAATTAAAAAATTGAAACGAACTGAAGTCAAATATACAAAAAAAAAACAATTTTTCTATTTGAATGGAAAACGTTTCGTTCACTAAATTGTTAATTCTCCATAAATCACTCTGTTTCTTTGAAAAAAAAAAATCGAAAAAATTGAAAAAAATCGAAAAAAAACACAATTTTTCCATTGAAATTCGAAACGTTTCTTTCCCGGAATTATTAATTTTCTTCAAATAATTTCACATCTCCCCCCCCCCCCCAAAAAAAAAAAAAAAAAAAAAAAAAA
>JAPYYS010001677.1:0-16469 GCA_030522525.1 Campopleginae sp. 14b
TTTTATTTATATTTATATATATATATATATATATATATATATATATATATATATATATATATATATAATATATACATATTAAATATTTATATTCATGTATTGTGGATACTTTTTTTTGGGCACATGGCATATCGTACATATGCGATCAAGTATATACAAATATATCACATAGGTCTCTCGAGATCCGCATCCCCCGATGTTTCCTTCGACAGATAATATTATTATATTGTGTACTGTTTTATCATGTGTTATTTGCTGGTGCCTGAACATCGACATATACGTATATTTCTATATATATTTATATATGTCTATTTACATATGAATTTATGTAGAAAAGTATTACAGTAATGATTTCGGGCAAGTGGAAATCTTTCATTCATTACGCGCCACAAAATCACTGTTATTATTTATTTAATTATTTGGGTCATGTATACTCGCTTAATTTGGATCGCTGCTCGAGTCTTGCCAGACGAGCCTCTCAGTTTTACAGCAGTTTTACGTCCAGCCAAAAACGATAATTTAATAAATTGCGGTTGGATTTTCATACAAAAATTTATACAATTGACATTTTGACACTTTTCGATAATCTCTTGACTTAAAAAGTCGATGGAAATACGACATTGTTGAATTTTGCATTTATCGATAACTTATTGAATTTTTGTATGAAAAAATTTGATCGAAGAAAAAATTAAGATTTTTCATGGAATCATTAGTTGTTTTTGCTTGCGTGGGTCGGTCAGAACTTTTTGATTTTGATAAAATAACGAAAAGGTCGGAAAGAATATGGTTTTGTTTTTTTCTCGTGAGCTTTTCCATCGTCCACGCAGTTTCTTGTGCCCATGAGAGTTACTGGAAATACCTTAATGCATACATATGTATCGGTATGTGTGTATATAAATATATTTGTTAATAAAATAATGGAACGAGTACGTTTTACGTTTATCTGTCGTTGTATTGTTCCATACATGATCTTTCACAAAGGATTCAGCTCACGATGATATACAAAATACAAATAACATTTATTTTTATTTTAATCTCATGTTATTATAATTTAGAGTCGCGTTGAGCGGAGATTTAAATGGACAAGAGACATCAGACACGGAGAAAACGAATGAATAAGCAATAATATTATTACCTGGAACTGTTGTTCCGATTCAACATTCAGAAATATTATTTTTAACGATAAGACTAAAGGTTGTTGTTGGGGACGCTCGATACTTCAATTATTCAGGTTATTTTATTCTTTTTATTTATTTACCCTCGATATTTTTCAATAATCGCAATCGAGAGAATAAACCACGATCGAGCCTCCTTAAAAAAGATGACCCTCTCTCTCTCACTCTCGTTCATCGTTGGTCTTTACATCGAATTCATATTTTATTTTTGTCTAAATTATTAGGACTGAACGGTCAATAAATAATTTGAAAAAAAAAAAAAAAAAAAAAAAAAAAACAAAAAAAAAAAAAAACACAAAAGAGTATTGGAAATTGTCCGTTATTATATTTGTGGTGTCTTTTGAAGTTGAAACTGTGCGAGCAGGCAATTTGTCACTGTTAATAAACAAAAAAAAAACGGTCCTTGCACGCTCGACGAATTACACACCGCAAGACGAATCGTCACATGGTTTCTCCATGCCATTGCGCCAAGTACATTTCGATATTCATATACACGTGATAATCTTGTTTTATCATTTTGACATATAATAAATACGCGTATGCGCTCGTATACAAAGAAACCCGGGGAAAGTGGTTAACGGAGATGGAACGAGACGGCGCTTTGGAAATGATAAGAATGTTATGTTTTTTGTTTTATCATTTTTCAGAGCTCCGTCTCTCGTTTCGTCGCTCCAATCTACCTTCTCGGCCCAACCCCCTTTTCTCACAGTTTTCTATTTTGCTCCGTTCGTTCTATGTATATGAATCTATGTGCGTATATTAAGAAAAATATCTAAGATATTACATACACAGTCCAAGTTGCCTCGGCGCCGGTGTACGCGCTTTTACTCCTCTACCGTTCACTCGACTTGCAAGGTAAGTCAGTCAACGACTTTTAATCTCATGAAACTTGAATTTGTGTTGCATCACGCGGATCCTATTTATTCGCGGCGTTATATAAAGCCAAGCCGCATGGCGATGTTTAACATTTTTACGAATATTACGAAATTCAAAATGGCCGACCGTCAGGCTCGTCCATACACTTTTTGCCAACATCTTTTATTTAGGTCCGGCTATGCAATATTATACGTGGCCAAAGTCTACGCGATAATACAGCCCCGAGCTATCATTCTGTGCACGTGTGCTGCATCGACCGGACAATAACTATATCCCTTTCAGACTTTGTAATAACCGCGGAGCTTCCACCGTATATCCTTTAGAGATATACTACAATGGCCTCGTGTCCTGCTTTATGCAGCCCCAAATTTCACACTATCCAAATTTTCGTATCACCCTTTGCGTCACGTCCAACCCGAGCCCCAAAACCCTCACTAAACTTTTACATTTTTCCAAAAACCTCCCTTTTTTATTCATACACTCGAATATCTTTTCATAAAAATTCAGAAGCGAACCCTCCATGCCAGGATTGTGCTTCGAACATGGAGCTTGCTTCTCCGGAAATGGGCTTGGGGGGATTTTGGGGACAGAAAGCCTCAAAGGGCTACTTTGGAGAGTTGACGTTGATCGAACGACCACTAAAACTTCGCTTAGGATATAAATTCCCAATGGGACCGAACGGGACCGTCGACTGGAGCTGAAAAATTCATATTTTCCTCGCAAAAATCTATTTTTTCTTTCTTTCATTTAAAAAATCGTCATTTTCAATCAAGTCCCGAAGTCGTTTATATCTCGATCAGTCCATTTTTTATCCTCTGAGTAGGACTATCAATGTCAAGAGAAAAAAAAAAGCGAACTCGAGAAGCGTGACCTCGTAAAATCAAGCCTCGAGAATAAACAATCGTAATGATAGAAAAAACGCGATAAAAATAGTACGTGCCTCAATCTTTACCGAGCGTGTGAACGACTGTCGTGTTTGGGATTTCCGGCGAGGATTTATCGAGATTTATGAACTCACCTTCGTTCCCGGTAATAAAACAAAAATACGAGCTGCTCTCGTTTTTTTCCACTTGGCACGTTTCACGAATTATTTATTTACCGTTCCGGAGGGAGCAGGTAAATAAATCGTTGTGTATAAATAGCGCGATGCCAATAAAAATAAGTACGGCGTTGATAAGATTAATCTGAAAAAATCACTAACAATTCCATAATTAACACGTTCCTTGGGCTTGACGTAAAAGCTCATTCACTTGAGAAAATCCATCCGAGCTGTTGCCAGGAACAATTTCCGCGCCCAAGACCATCCATCAATTTTCCTTCTTTTTATTGCTTTTATAAAATCATACAATTTCATTTATCGCAGTATTTCACGAGGATTTATCATTCCTGGACAAATATTTACATTCGACTGATACCGGAAGGCGAAGGGATCAAAAGGCAAACGACTCGTATACCACACATACGAACACACACAAGAACAAGAATAAAATAAAAATACAGACATTTATTGGCTCCACTAAGACTGATCAATCTGTATGTTCTTTTTGCCATGTTAGATGGACCTGCATATGTCCACGTCAACATATTTGTTCGAAGTATCTCAAAAATAGATGACGTTACGATGGTAAGTTTGAATAAGAAAACGAAAATAAACAAACAACAAATATCAATATCATCAAAGTAACAATACTACGCCCAAAATAATCACAGATACACGCACACGCAATTGCTGAGTGTTTGTTTGGATTCGACTTATCCAGATTACTATTTATTCGTTAATGCTCCACCAAAATACCAAATGATAGATTTTTTCTTAAATTTACCAACGAATACCGAAAAAAAAGCACGAATTGAAAAAAACGCTTTCGAAAAATACGAACAATTATCTTGGAAGGTCGTTCACAGATTTTTTCTATTTTCGTCAATTTTTTCAATGCATTTTCGAAGGACTTGAAATCCGCAGTAGTCACGCTCAATAAATGGTCAGACATGTGCCATTTCTTGAGAATAGTTAAAAATGCGATGATAAAAATTCAAACTGGTTTCCTCGAAATCGTTTTCGAGAAATTACAAATACCTGTCAATATCGAGGACGACTTTGTCGAGTTTTCGAAGTCGTTCGATACAATTCGTATTACCTTGCAGCAAAACACTTTTGAAACGTTCTTACGTGCGTAGATATTCCATCATATTTTCTTCATGTCATAATAATCTTAAATTTCATTACAATTAAAATTTTATCTATAATAACCGCATTGTACACGTTTTTTAGTCTTTTGGATTTGATATTACGAGCAGCAGGATTAACAAAACTTTACCATCACGTAATAAGTGTAAGCCGCTGCGCCGTGACTCTTGATTAATTATAAAATCACGCTGCTCGTAACTTTGGCTCGATATTCAATAGTATCGCTGATCTGCTGATGTGTGGTAGACTATATTTCGTAGGAATACCGTTTTTTCATTCACGTGTGTGTTACGATCGCAGTATGTTCCCATGCACTGCGAATATCCGAGTAAAAGCACGTCAAACTAAACATTCAAAACATTTCTTACACAGTCTTAAAGTGAAAATAATGAGGATACACACACATGTGCGAACACAAGATTTTTGGTGATTAATCACACTGCGTTGTGTGGCAACTCGCGTTTCATAAATATTTTTCTCACTACTGATTTTTCTAGATAATTGATTTTTGCTCTGACTTTTTTTTTAAATACAATCATCGAGGCGAACATAATGCGAGGAACGTGCGAATGAGCGTTAACAAAAATCCGTATGGAGTGGAAAAAAAAAAAACTATCATTACACATTTATTTGTAAAATGGAAAATATTTACTCTCGACAAAATTTGTAAGGATTACTTCATTACGAAATTTTGTTCACTCAGCATACCGAAAGTTAGGACATACTATGTTTGTTCATGTGAACGAAAAAGTGTTTTTTTTTTTTTTTATGGCACGGATTTTACAGCTATCCTTGTTGAATCACTGAGCGTGATGACAAACATTCTCTGTACATATTATTCATGAAACATGCTGAACTATTCATTTATCTAGGAGAACATTTTCCATTTATACTCGATCAACAACAACAATAACAAGAACAACAACATTTTTAAAGACAATACTATTTATTATAATTGAAAGAAAATGCATCTGAGACTGCATTGCTTGACTTAGCGAGTGCTGACGAAAACTAATAACGATTTATTAATTAGAAATATCAATCGTTTTAGGAAACATTTAATCAATTAATTACCCAATAATAAAATGAAGAATTTAGAAATAAAAAAAAATTCTTCCGAAAACACTCGGCGGTAAGAATTTTTTTCTGAACTTCGTTTGGTCCCGAGCAGCAGAAAAAATGCAATTTTCCATTTTTCATCTTACAGTTGGGATCGCTGCATGAATCGCAAAATTTGATCACAAATATTGAAAGTTTTGGATAACGGAGTAACTATGGCTAATCGAACTAAGTCGACTCGATGGTATTCCATTAAGATGAGATTCGAAATTCAATCAATAGCTTAATTGTTATTTTTTTCGCTCTCAGAATCAAAGAAAATTGGAAGCAAAAGGTTTTCATTGCAAAAAGCACTTTCGGAGATTCGAGCTCGTCAAGTTTGTAACAGCTGGTCTAATTAATTCATAAAATGAATTATATCTGACGCTACTGTTTATCCAGGAAGACTAATAAACGAACGAGCTGACAAAACGGTTATAATTCGTTGATACGTATGTAAATGATGTCCCGGGACTCGGTAAGTTCCGATGGAATAGTTATTTGTCGAGCTTATACAAATGAATACAATTTGATGCGACTCGGGGGAAACTGTGACTGTGATTCATTGGACGATGAGAAAGCATCGGAAACCCGAGAGTTTTGGTAACATCAACGTGAGAGTGACGAGGCAAAAGGGAGGGGGGTTTGGGGCTTATATAATAATATAACGTACGAACGCGGGCATCGCCCTCGCAACGTTTCCAACCCCCGTCGCTCGAATCGTGTACCAGTTGTTTCAACTTTGTAACTAGTCATCCGTGCACTAATTATGCGTTCCTATGCATACGTGTTACAAACGAGGCACGAGGCTTTTAAACCCTCGTAAAATTGATTCGAGCGTTAAATTCAGTCACATTGAATTTTCAACGGAAAATCTTCGGCTTAGAATTTGTTATGTACCAAATTCGTTCTATCTGGAAAATTTCCTAACCAAATGGCCGCGAAACACATTACTCGATGCGAAGGAAAATAAAATGTTTTTTTTTTTTTCCCTCGTATTTGTTTCGCTCCATCTCCTTTAAAACGCAGGGGCTTGAAAGTACTTTAATATCGACTTTATTTTTTCTCGTCCATTCGAGATCGAATTGGTGCTAGTCGAACGTGAGTATCACGTCGTCTCGTGACATTTTTCGTCCTCGCAAACGGAGTTATTTTAGTCCCTTGAGTCCTGAAGCTGAAGGTTGACGAGTTTCTAAGACGTCATTCGAATAAGAACGTTCGTAGAGGACAAGTCGTCGTTGCTTGCCTTTTCAACAGCTCCGCAAATCGAAAAGAGAAATTCCTTTTTTGAGCTTTTCTCCGTAAAACCTGGGAAATACGTACGACGATCACGTGGCCGCCCAACGGATTACAAAATTTCATTCTTATTTCCGACCATTACTCGAAAAGTTATGGACGTATGAAAATTATAATTTAACGATTACGAGCGAGGTAGCGGCCGGGTCTGGCACTTTGAAACTTCCGAAATGTTCCACTTCTTGACCCAAATCATCGAAATTTCCATAATTCCTGCCATAATACAGCCCCTCGTGAAATTCCACAGGAATGCTGAGAAAAGGGAGGGAAAAATGTGAAAGATAAAAAAAACGAGATGTTAAATTGGTCAACACGAATCCCAAGTTGTAGCCATCCGACTCCATTTCTCCCACATGGTCGACTAATCATTAATGATGCTCCTGTCGATCGATACAATTAATTTTTATCATTCATTTATTTATTCATTATTTTTCGCAGACAATCTCTTCTCCTTCTTTTATATTCGAATGTTTTTTTTTTTTTTACGAGCTCATTCGTATAACACGTTTTTGGCAGGAAAATGAAAAAAAACCAACAAACAAATAACCAAGAAAAAGTCGAAATTTCGGGTTTTTTTTTCATTCATAATGATTTAATAATTCGATTGTTTTGTTCTGTTCCGGCACCGTGTTAGATGGCCCGACAAACGTGACTGTCAACTTGTATATCCGCTCAATCAGCGAAATACATGATAATAAAATGGTGAGTTACAACAACTAAATTCCAGCAAGACAGTCTATATATCCACAAATATGTATATCTATATAAACTCACGTATATATGAATACATTGAATATAAAACGTATATATATATATGTATACATATATATATATATATATATATTCAACACCAAAAAATACAAAAATACGTGGGAATTCCAAGTAAAAATTATTCACATCCAATCTACGAGCTGACATTTTCTTCTCGGTTGTTCTATTATTTTCCGATCGAGCCATGTACATGAAATCATCAAAATAATTAAATTATATGAGCAAGAAAGAAAAAAGTTCGAAAATCACAATGCGGGGAGTGGAATTAACTGCACAAAAAAAATAGACGATAAACACGAGATTTGGCAAGATTTTTGGCAAAAAATTTTCATCGGTTCAGGGGAAATAATAATTATTGAGGGCTGCTAAATTTCATTATGTAATTTATGAATTCGTCTTTCACAAGTGTTATTAAGGGAGGGGATGAATCATCATATTGATATATATATATATATATACATACATACATATGAAATACATGTATTTATATATAACGAAAAAAAAAAAGAAATTGCATTTTTTTGTACTGTACTCGTATGATATACTTGTACGTCGCGCAACCAGTGGATGTGTGCTACCAGTCGAACGTTGACCTTTCGATGTCGTTACGTTGTCATGTATATCTACCAAGCATATATTTATATATGAAAAAAAAACACATATATATAAATATATAATTATATTGATTGTTCGATTGATTGGCTGTATTACTATAATGATCTCGTATGTCTTGTGGGAATCCGTGTGAATTTTTTATTGTTTTTTTACGGTTGTTCAAAATCTTTACCTCCTTTTAATACGCATTTATTAAGATACGTAATATATGTGTGTATATATACATGATATACATTCATATACTGAAAAGAAAATATCTGTCCAACTTGAGCGCGATCTTGGAAAAATAAATATTTCTTTTAAATATTACCGAAGCTTTTTTTCTCATCGGGTCCTCTTTCGAAAATATTATCCCCATGTTTACTTCTTTGTTCGTTGCTTTCACAATTAACGACCAAAATAACGGGAATTTGAGAAAAATACTTTTTTTTTCTGGATTTTGGGAAATTTCCGAATAATCCTCATTCACCACGTCACTCATTAGTCACTTTCATTCAATACTCCGAGTCTCAGAACTCTTCACTCAACGGTCTATAATTGATTCGTTGAAAATCTATTCGCGCCAGGGTTTTCTTTTGTTAAACAGAAAAAACAGAGAAAAACAACATGATTTACCATATTTCTCTCCCTTTTTGTCACGCCTCGCCTACTCATCGTTGTGTCAAGTGCTTTGGCAATAATTCTACGTCGATAAGTACGATCGATGCTTCAAATGCTCATGCACTACGCGCCCTCCCTTTCTATAAACATTACACACATTAATACATGTATATCTATGTGGTATAGCACAATTAATATTTTTTCCATCCACCAGTCTTCGTTTAAATTGAATGAATTAATTGAGAAATTATTGGACCACTACCAACTTCATTTGGCGACGTTCCAATACGTTAGGACTTACATTTTAGACGTACTCTCGAAGCAGGTTTTTTTAATATTTTTTTCATACTGCTATCAATGATCTAAACATTTTGACACACTACTACACGACTGCGCTACGTACTGCACCTTTTTCACACGCTTTTTATACTGCGAAATTTGATCAATTGTATTTTTTCCAAAATACAGACAGCAGATGTGCTGATTACATTTTTCCCAATAGACCGAACGGCTGGAAAAATAATGGTGTTTACTTTCGATGGTAGCAAATTCAATGGAATAACAAATGCCCATTTCCACTGAAGTAGAATAAACGTACGACATTTTTCTTCCTTTTTTTCGACCAAATTGACGGCCGGATCCATTCTTGTTTCCGTACTAACACATTTTTTTATGCGAACAAAAAACACGAACGAGTGCTCGAACTTGGGCTCGATAAAAAGATAAAACTCGAGAAACGAACATCAGTGCGTGTGATACGAGAATTTTTCTTACTTCCTTCAATACACTCCGGTTCCTTGTTTAAAGATATCCAATTTCTTTCGTTTGCCCATACTACAAACTATATATTGTACCATATTGTGTAAACGTTAGATAAAAGTTGTAGGATCAGATGTTTTCTCAAGAGTGCAAACACAATCGAGAACACTAAACTGTGACCAAGGGGACAATGTTACGCCACTCAAGAAGACATTTTTTCTCCGCCCGAATATCAACTGTCTCCGAGCGCATAGGGGAATTTTTAATTCACAAAAAAAAATACCACCATTCTTATCACATGATTGTCGAAATATTTCGTAACTTCTTCGGCTCAATTCGTCTCCAAACATCCAGTGCCGAAGGAATTAACTGCAACTGATGTTTTTTGTTTTTTGTTTGTTTTTTTTTTTTTTTTTTTCAAAGCTCCGACGACTCTTCTGTGTTAAGAAATTCATTGAAGCTTCTGGCGTGGAGTTTTCCACGAGCGAAATTGCTCCCTCCGTGGTATTTTCGTCATATTATTAAATAATCACGTTTGCCTTGATGTGGCCAGGGCCAAATGTCCTTTATGCAATTAAACATGCAAGGGATCGTTGTCAAGTCCAACAATATAAATTCCATGACGAAACTTTACTGCCCACGACGACGGAAAATCAATAAACAACAACCTGCTTCTGTCCTCTGGACAACGATTACGCAGCAACAATATTTTTTCACTTTTTTTCCATCCCCCCGCATTTAATGTGATATACGTAACATGCGTCTGACCACTCTCGGCTTTTTCTACTGCAATATAACTTTATTGGAGATTTACTCACTTTCGCTGTAAAAATCTTCGCCGATTAATCGTCGCAGTCGAATCAATTGTCGCATCGCACCTGCCCTTTTGTCCTCTGTCATCGCAATAAACCGTGAATCTTTAAATAATTCAGTATTCACTTGAAAAGCTGGAGGAATAACCATTTTTATTACTTTTTATGCCTTCACGGGGAGGGGGGGGGGAGACATCGAAACTAAAAGTGTATTATAAACATTTTCGAAAAAATCTTGGAATTTTCGTGAATTAGCGACGATTACTCTTGCTACGAAAACTCCGGGGCTATTTGATAAATAAACAACAGAAAATAAAGGAATTTCTGTGTGTTTTTAATATGCTTTTGAGCCACCGAAGGTCTATTCAGATTTCGTGGTCACGCAGTTTTTTTCCTACATGGAAAACATGGTGCTAATAATTTTTGAGTGATTTTTTTAATCAACGAGGATCTTGTGCAATTAGTTAAATGCCAACGACGCCCAAATAAATGTTTTTTTTTCTCAATCTCATGACGAGTAACTTTTGAAACAATATTCCCAAGCCCTATCGTTATTTTATGCAAATTCAATAATTCCACGAGAATGGAGGGACGTTTTCGAGACTTAATTATTAAGAAAATACTCCGTGACAAGGGTCTGCTAAACAAAAAACGAAGAAGCTGACCGAGACCTGCCAGAGACGAGCAGCGATCAAAACTGTGAGCTACAATGCATGATGACGCAATGTATCAAGTAGAAATAAATGGAGTTCGTAAAGTTACAGTAAGTGTAACCTCGTATCTCTGCTCTTTTGATTAATCGTGCATGATTTCGTATATATTATCATTAATTCCCGAAAGCCTCGAACCCCTTCTATGCTTTGAACATGCTTCGCTGTACCGCTAAAGCTTATTGAGAATGTTTATTAAATAAATTAAGATTCATGGTGAAAGAACACGCGCTTATTGTTAAATTTTCCTCTTGTAATTGGGACATCGAGCCGATCGAGAGACAAATGGTCTGTGGAAAAAAAAAAAAAAATTCACAAAGTTGGTGCGCGAGTTACGCGTCATCACTTAAAAATACGAGTTTCGACATATCGATATCCAGCAAGCTTCGTAAACTACTTTTCTATTCTACGTTCGCGTCTTCACTTTCCGATACTATTTTCATTAAAAACAATTGGTCAAACTGTCAAAGCCATGTTGCAGCTTCGCTAATTTTTCCTCACACAAGTTGCAACGATTATATTTTGTCATCGCGCACGCTCGATGCCCAATTCCGAGATTTGGTATTCGAGTTGACGTTCCCAGATGCTTCATAACCGGTCATTCGAACGATCGAGCCAAACACAAATGAAGTTCACAAAAATACGTCACGGATTTGATTATTCGACAAAAACAAACTCGACAAATTCAATCATTCGGAAAAATTGGCGGTACCTCAAAATCTTTTTAAAACGATAATTTTTAACTCGAATTAGGCAACTCCGAAGCGCTTATATTTGCATCTAACGTTAAGGGATTTTTCTTATCAAAATAGAGTCTCGATCGTTGAAAAAAAAAAGAAGGAAAAAAAATAGTTAGTGAGCGAAAAAAATGTCTTCGGAAATTGTATGCAAAAAAATAAATACGAGCCACGTAAACGGTCGTACATAGTCGGACTAGTAAGTAAAACGATTAATTTCGTTGCGGAGCTTAACGAGTCAGCCTGCGTCGTGATAAAGTTAACAGAAAGATATAAAACGAAAGAAAGTAGCTGATAGAAATTGTAACAATAAAAATTGATAAGCTTTTCGGAAGGAGCTTTTACCGCTCGTTTTTTTATTTCCCTCCGATTTCTAAAGAGGTAAAATAATAATTTGAACGGGTTTGGCGCGTACGTAAAATAATAATGAAAGAAGTTCGCGTTTTATTCGTGACGCATATCGAGGAGTTCTCACTGAATAATGATCGTCTGCCGACAGGAATATTCGGTACAGCTGACGTTTCGGGAACAATGGTTGGATGAAAGGCTGAAATTTAACGATTTCGGAGGTACGTACTAATAAAAAAATTCACGAAAAAACAAAACAGTCGTTTAGAGCGGTCCGTCTGTGTATGAGATATCGAAATAAAATCCCAAAGTGTCCGAAATAGAGAGAGAAAAAAAATGTCATCGAAGGAGAAGGCTGAAAAAATGACTACAAAAACCTGTACATAAACTCCTTTGTAAGATGTGTCCGAACAATCGTAAGAGGCTCTCACGATCGAACAATACCTGATAAACAATAAGTCGTAGAAACCGTTCAAACCTTTACATGATTTTTCAAAGATAAAAAAAATCTAAAGGATTGAAAGAAAGAGGGTTTAGAACAGAAGGTGTCCTTGAATGGCAACATATTTCTGTTTGATTCCAGGGCGTCTCAAGTACTTAACACTTACGGAATCAAATCGCGTATGGATGCCCGATCTTTTCTTTTCGAACGAAAAGGAAGGACATTTTCACAACATAATCATGCCGAATGTTTACATACGAATATTTCCAAACGGCTCGGTACTTTACAGCATACGGTAAGTCTCCATTTAGATGCTCCCTTTCCCCCCTTGTCCCGGAGTCTCCCGCGAAAGCGTGGACCACGAGAAGAGGCGGCAATGAAAAAAGTTCGAAGCGTGATAAAAGCCAAAAGGAGAGATGAATAAATAAAAATAATAATTTGAAAAAAAAAAAAACAAAAAAACCATTAAAGGAAAACAACGACAACGAAGGATTAGATACGATATGCGTGACGCGAGACTCTGACGGGAACATTCACTCGTTTCAGAATATCACTCACACTATCGTGTCCGATGAATTTGAAGCTCTATCCGCTCGATCGGCAAACCTGCTCGTTACGCATGGCTAGCTGTGAGTATCCACGTAGTGGTTTCCATCAAACAAAACTCCAGAGTCCTTCCCGATAAATAGAAAATTGGAAAAATGCGTCGCCTGCAGTACTGAGACCGTTTCTTCTTAAGGAAAAGTCGAAGACACTGGCGCCGACAAATTTTTTCTCATTTTTTATCAATTTTATCATTTCATTTAGTTTTCTTTTAATTTTCCTTATTCCACTTGAAGCCACACCCTCCCAAGTACTAACTCTATTGCTCTGTCGAATGCCTTGACCGTGTAGACGGATGGACGACCGACGATTTGGTCTTCGTATGGAAAGAGGGTGACCCCGTCCAGATAGTTAAGAACTTACACCTACCTAGGTTCACGCTCGAGAAGTTTCTTACCGATTATTGCAACAGCAAGACCAACACAGGTGAGTTCTTTTTTTTATCCTTCATCCCGAGGCCTGAATTATCGGGGATGCTCTCGGGGGCGGAAACCGCACCGGATACCGGAAGCGAAGGAAAGCCATCTACGCTGACGACACTCGTAGTTATTCAATTAGATGCACTTCTCTATTTTTTTTCCTTATTTTTTCCACCATTTGTCAATTTGCTCTTCTTCTATTTTGTAACTAAAATTTTATTTACTCATCGTTACTCACTCACATAGTTAGCCTACATTAGAAAAAAAAAAAAAACACGTGACATCATTCACGATTTTACCATTATTTTTATTTTGACAATAAACTCTGGTTGACTTTCGAGACCTCAGACTTCGAAACGTCAACCATCGACCGGCCACATTTGTTTTTCCTCGCTCAGAATCATTATCCTTTATTTCCAAAATATTGCGTTATGGCTTTTTCTCATTTTTGTATGTTGAATAAAAAATAATGCTCCGAAAAATAGTTGACACTATATTTGTAGTCGTTATTAGGATTATTATTGTTTGGAACGGTACGAGAGTTTACAATGATTTACAGGCGAGTACAGCTGCCTTAAGGTAGACTTACTCTTCAAGAGAGAATTCAGCTACTATCTCATCCAGATCTACATCCCATGCTGCATGCTTGTCATCGTCTCTTGGGTGTCTTTTTGGCTAGACCAAAGTGCCGTACCGGCACGAGTCTCATTGGGTGAGGAAACGCAGCGACGTTCCTATGCATTTTCTTTCGTTACGTCGTTCTCATTTTTTTTCTTCTCTTTCTCCCCATTCCAATTAAGGTTGTTGCGAGATTTATCCACACAGTTGATTTTTAACGATCGCCCATTGGTCACTGACCAATAGCCGTCATTTTTTTAACCAATACTTTTCATTGTCCCATTTTTTCACGAGACTCAAGCTGCCCCGCGATATGAATTTATATTTCTCAATGAAATTGCCCATCTTTTGCTCGTCGCGTCGATATGCCACGAACTTGTCATTCTTAGCTGCTGTCCTGTCGCCGCTCATACAGCCGCCGAGCTATCGAGATGGAATCCGGTATGTATTAAAATACAGCTCATCGATCCAAAGGCGAATCTTTGATGAAGATAAATTAACCAAACCACGCTTTCCTCATTTTTGGAGGGATCGAAAAATTCAAAAGTATTTTTCAGCCGCTCATTACACCGATCACTTGTTCCGAATACTTTTTTAATGCTAGCGATTATCGGTTTTCACTGGCGAGCCAAAGAAAAACATTTGTCAGATTTTAATGCGATTGGAAAAGGATATCTTATCAATTCAGCCCCGAATCCGATGTCCTTAACAACGAAATCCTTCTTCCGCGTGGAGTCCTTTTTCGAGTGACTAGGAACGTTCTTGTTTGGATCCAACGACAGTTTCTTGAAGAGCTCCAAACGTAAATATCTGTATTAAAAAAATGTGACGTGCCATTGAATTTGAAGCTCGTGGACAGCCAATAACTGAAAATTGCGACGCGTTGTCGTCGAGCTTTGTTTTTATTTGGGCCCCGAAATATCCGCGGGGATGCTGGCAACAACCTTAAAGGATTAAATGTTAAGTCATCAACTGTTGGAGCAATTAATTAATCCGTGGACCTTGTTGTGGGGTGGGGGCGTGAGCAGGTGTGACAACACTATTGACAATGGCGACTCAGACGTCTGGAATAAATGCCTCACTGCCACCAGTATCCTACACAAAAGCCATCGATGTGTGGACAGGCGTATGCTTGACATTTGTATTCGGTGCGTTACTGGAATTCGCGTTGGTGAATTACGCCTCCCGGAGTGACATGCATCGGGAAAACATGAAGAAAAAATATCGTGAAATGGAGCACTCGTCCTCCGTAGATCCAGCTACGGAATTGCTACAAGCAGACAGTGGAACTAATTTCGCCATGGTCAGTATCACGCTCGCGAAAAAGTTATTTCATTACCGTTATTTATATGAACAAAAAGCATTTTTTATTTTAACCGTTTACAAGTTTTTCTGTGTGTGTTTTTTTTTCTTTTTTCTTATTTTTTCTCGTTGTTTTTTCTTCTTGTCGGTTTTCTTTCTGGCTGTTGGATGTTTATCGAACGAGTTATCTTTTAATCAATGTAAATTCGGATTTTCGATCGATCCGAGTTGCGTCTTCGAATGATTTTCGAATCCTTTGAGCTGCAGCGATTCTTCCTTTTTCTTCATTCATTTTCGATAGGACGTGTGTGTGTGCGTGCGTGTGTGTGTGTGTGTGTTATTTTTTTTTCAACTCTTCTTCCGACACGTCTCTTCATCAATCGCGAAAGATTCGCTTCTACTTTGGGCCGCGCGGTTCCGTTGGAACTTGCATCGCATGTCTGCCGCCTCCCGGTTCAGTTATTATCTCCCAAGACTAAAACTTGAGGCGTTCGCTGAGAGTGTTCCACTATTGGGCCGTCGATTCGATGCTACGAATCCACATGTACATGTATATAAATATATACATATATATATTAATGTATACGCGAAATCTCCAAACGAAGTGAAGCACTCGGCGATGTTACGATCATTGGGGCAGACCTGACAATATCGGCAATGACCGAGGCATCATCGGCGGCGATAAATCTTCATTTGGTCGAGCGAATGGACTATTAACCAAGAACACTAAAAACCACCATCATTATCCCAGCATGCTGTTTCGATTAACAAATAAATATTTTTAAAAAAATAAAATAAAATAAATCGAAAAAAAAACGCAATTGGTGGCCACTCTCACGAAAGGGCCTGGCAAGTTTTAGGTCCGTGGTGACCTCAGAAGGGACACACGTTAATCGTAGATGTACGAAGTTTACATGGATCGGACAAGAGTCATTTGAACGAGAGACACTATAGAGATGAACTAAAAATAATTAATTGCAAAAAAAAAAAAAAAAAAGGAAAAAAAAAAAAAAAAGAGGAAGAGAAATAGTGGTTTATGACATGAGAAAAGAATGTATAAAAGCTCGTTCTGACGAATGTGAAGGGTGGTTTTGTACCCG
>JAPYYS010001678.1:0-29113 GCA_030522525.1 Campopleginae sp. 14b
AGCTGAGTAGCCGGACCGCCTCGGTCACCATCGTTCCTCGCGTACCCCGGTCAATTAAGCCTGGTGAGGGTGGACAAATTAAAAGTCGAAATCATTTCGACGGTACGTTGTACCTGGCGCCCAGTCCACTCTCGTGACCGTTGGGAGTGCGCGAGGGGCGAGGTGAGCCAAGTAGGGACAAGATGGACCCTCCGGGGAAAATCTTCGTTACAGTACATTCATCAAGGTCAGCAGGTACTGAACAATTTGCAAATTTCTCGGGATTGCACGCAACATTTGAAATTAGCAATTGGTGAAACAAAGCTTTATCGAATTGATTAATCGCTCGTCGCTTGATAATACGTTCTTGAATCAGTGGAGACGAAAACGCATACGACAAAACAATATAGTCATGGCCAGCAATGAACGGTTCATCCGATTTTTTAACAAGAATTACTTTATCCTTAGAATCAACAATGTAAAGATCGAGCAGTGACTCCGATAATGCCGAGTGATGCGTTGCATCCGTATCTAAAATATGCAATGACAAAGACTCAGCTAATTCCTTTAAAATACCGTCTCAAAATTCCTATTAAGCAAGTTACAATTAAAATCTCCACAAACAATAACATTATGATAAGCAAAAGAAAAGCGATTATATGCTTCAATAAATTCATTAAACAGCAGCCCTTTCGGGCGACGATACATAATCGTAAACAAAAGTGCTTCATCGCTGGGCGATCGAAGCTCGAGAATCATAAATTCCGGCGCGTTGAGAACCAGTCCACGAGATTTATACAGAACTTTAAACTTAAGCGAATTATGTACATAACAAGCTACACCCCCACCCCGCGTGATGTGTCTGTCATGCCTAATGACTGAGTAATCCTCGAGTTTTACAAGATCATCTGAAACAAGAGAGTGTAGCCACGTTTCGGAAATGGCGATAATGTGAAAGAAATGAGCTGACACACGCTCACGTAGCAGGTCGATGTGTCCTAGCAGAGAATTGGCGTTGAATTGGAGAACATCCAGTGAATTTTCAGTAATGGTGGGAGGCGAAGTCCTTTGATCGACGATTGGCAAAGTTGAGTCCGGCTCCAGTCATACGATCTTGTTTAAATCCGACTCTGTGCTAATAAGAATGGGCGCAGATCCATTCGATTTACGGACCCATATATTGCCTGCTGAGGACCAAACAAAATTATACTTGTTTTGTTTAGCACGATATTTAGCCATTTTCTTTAGCCTATAGACATCAGGCGGCAAATGCTCATTAAGGAAAATCTGGCCGGGCAAATCAAGGCCAAGCACATCTTTGATTTGCAGCGCACGTTTCTCTCGTTTTTTCGAGATTACGAAATCTCTAACTCCAGATGATTTCAGCAGGACAATGTATGTTACGCGTTGCATCTGATCCGCATTTTGTGAGTCACCCAATGAACCCCGGGAGCGACTTGAGTTGTAGAGCACTTTACGAACATCCAGGACGTCGTCCATCAGGTGATCAATCCTAAGAGCTTCAAAAACTTTGCGAGTCAGAGAAATTGGCGCGGCAGAAATTGACAGCGGAGTGCCAGTTATTGTGAGTTCTCTAGTATATTTTGACTCAGACCCGCCCTTTTGAAGGTGGAGAATTTGCTGAGCTTGGGTTGCATTTACGGTCTTCAAGGCAGAAATGTCAGTTTCAAGTGCCGAAACTTTAGATCCCAAGGCTTCGTGGGCAGCAGTAAGTTGACGAACCTCCGATTGTAAGGCCATAACGTTGTCCTTCGATCCTTGGACCGCAGCGAGCTGAGTATTTGTCGATGTCGATGACAATTTGATTTGGCGCATAATGTCGGCAAGTGAGAGTGAACCACTCTCATCGGTGTTGGTAACCATCACTCGATCGCAGAGATCACAACAAAATGCTTCTCCATTTTTCAATTCCTCGAAATCTCTGTCGAATTCCACAGATGCGCATTGCTGATGAAAGAGGCTATTGCAAGGGCCGGTGCATCTAAGGGTGTCGGCACGGCTGACCGCCCTCTTACATGAACTGCATTTATTAGACATCGTGAGTAATGTGTCAAGATCAGTTACGCAACACACAGAAACTTAGAGGCGCCGATAAGAGCTATGGATTAACGGAATAATAACATCCAGTCGGCTGACACGGTGTAGACAATGCGCTAATAAAGACGTTAGGCGACGATCACGGTTGTCCACAAGCAACGGCAATAAGCCTTTGGATGTGAGAGTAACGCTCACACCAGGAATTCGTGGATTGAATAAGGTGAGAGAGAGAAACCGCTAAGGCAGAGTCAGCGAATTTAAAAGTCCGAATCGATCTCAAGGCCACCACAAAATGAAAACAATGACAACGGACTTCCAGAGATGCCCATTCGAGTCGTCTGGTAAAGTGCTGCTAGACACGTGACGAGAGCGTTACACTTTCATAACATTCGCTGAGAAACGCAAAAACGGTTTTCGCAGGCTTAAAGTCACTACTCGACGCTTGTGCTACCAACAACACGTTAAAAAATGATCATGTAAAGTTTTTGAACAGGAATGTACTGAGCCAAAAACTTGCGACAGATGCACACTTTAACTATAGACACAGGGAAATATAACGGATTGTCAATAAAAATAAAGGTCCAATGAGCAGTTATTTCTGTTGTAAATTACTTCGATCACCATATTTGTGAGAATATCACATGATACACAACGCACTAATACGAAATCGAATGGTTCATGATACACATGATACACATTCGCAATGCTCAGCAGCTCACAACACATACGCACATACACTGATACACGCGCACCTACGAAGATCTCGGAGGAGGGAGAAAATGTCAACGTTCAATTCTGGCAAGCGATAAATCCGCGTCACTTCAACTCGCATAAAAAGGGAGAAATTCCATATATGAGATAAAAATTAAAACACTCACTTGACGAAAAACACACTACGTTACTGACTGTGTAATAAAAAATCTCAAAAAGTTGGGAATATCCCGATGAAAAAGCGAAAAATTGGGGAGTACAACTGAAGCACGTCTATCCTCTAGCAGAGAGAGAGAGAGAGAGAGAGAGAGAGAGAGAGAGAGAGAGAGAGAGAGAGAGAGAGAGAGAGAGAGAGAGAGAGAGAAATGCATACGTTTATTATGCCCTGAATAACATTCGTGAGCAAACAAGTGAGACAACAGTAACGGAATAGAAAATTTGAACTAAAACTCAAAGCTAAGAGAAAAAAATAGAGTTAAAATCAGGAAGCTCAACCTATAACTTAGAAATAAACAAGATAATCCAGCGAAAAATAATAATAAAAATAAGAATAAAAAATGAAAAATCATGATAAGTGGACATGGAAAGAAGGAAAATAGCAAATTATAGTCGTTGCGTATCCAGCAGCAACATGTAGAGGTCTTTTTTGAAGGAGGAGAGGGAGTTCGATGAAACAATGGAGGTGGGGAAAGAGTGCCAAAAGTAGCAAGCACTCAGGACGAACGACTTCTGCAGGGTAGAGGTGCGATGCAGAGGGATAGTAGAGGTTAAAAGGGAGGGAAGACGAGAAGGACGAATGGGAGGGGGAGCAAAAGTGAAGAGGTTAGAGATATACGGAGGAACGCTGTCGTGAAGCAACTTGAAAATGAAGATCCCCATGAAATATTTCCTGCGGTTTGAAACTGTGAGCCAGGAGAGACGGTTCCGATAGGGTGAAATATGCACATCCCGACGAAGGTTGAAAATGAAGCGGATGCATTTATTAACAAGTCGCTCGAGAGTTAAGTCCTGCTCACCGGAAAGATCATTGAAAACTAGGCAACGATAATCAATCAGAGGGAAGACGAGAGAAGTGATGAGCAGTTTACGTAATTCCCGAGACAAAAGGTTCTTGTTATGTTTGAGGCGAAAAAGAGTGAAATTAACCTTGGCCGAGATGTGCATTACGTGACGGTGCCAGGAAAGATTGGATTGCAGGATAACCCCCAGATTGCGAACATGGTCTACGAAGGGAAGCTCAATACCATTTACAAGAATCCGGGGGATAACAGCGAAATCTATTTGATTCAAATATGCACCACTATCCAAGACCATGACCCTCGATTTCGCAAGGTTCAACCTGAGACCATTATTAGAGGCATAATCGGATACGTAATTGACATCTCTGGTCAAATCGGACAACGCACGTATTAAGTCGTTAGCAGGTTGCATAAATTTGTGTATCATCCGCATACGTTAGGTACTGGGTGAAGCGAAGCACTCACAGATGAAAAGAGAGAAGAGAAGAGGTCCCAAAACCGAGCCCTGCGGGACACCGATAATGGTATCACGCCAAGGTGATGTTGCACCGTTATCATCTACGACTGCTTGGGATCGATTCGATAGATACGAAAGGAACCAGGCAAGTATACTGTCCGAGAAGCCCAGAAGACGGAGTTTATAAAGAAGCAAATCAAGGGGTACCATGTCGATGAAATCGAAGAGAACAAGAACTGTCAGTTTTCGATGGTCGACCGTCTGCCGAATATCTTGGTTGAGTTTAAGTAACGCCGTCTGTGTACTAAAGCCTTGTCTAAATCCAGATTGGAGCGGGTCAGCGAGAGAATTAGCAGAGAAAAAGGCGATAATCTGTTTAGAGATAATGCGCTCCAGCGCCTTCGACAGTTCTGAAAGATTGGCTACCGGCCTAGTAGCAGACGGCGACGAGGCTTAAGCAGTGGGCGAATGAAAGCCTTCTTCCATAGGGAAGGAAAAAATGAAGGCGCAGGCTCGCGTTGAAAAGATCCAGAGATGCTTGGATAGGAAGGGACCGGCTTTGAGGATAGCGAACGAGAAAAGACAATCCGGTCCTTGGGAGAGTGAGGGAGAAGTCGCAAGGACAGAGTTCAAAGAATCGATAGGAATTTCAGAAAAGTTGAATGACGGCTGATCGGGAGACAATGACGGAAGATTTAGCAAGGATAAAGAAGTAGGACAGGGAGTTACTGACGTAGAAATAGCAGCATAGAAAGAGTTTAGTTGATCAGAGGAATAGAAGGTGGAAGGTGAGGAACCGCGGGGTTTAGCGAGAGATAGGAATGATAGCTCTTTCAAAATCTTTGCAGGATTAGAGGACCTTGAAATACGGCGAAAAAAGAAGCTATCACGAGCTGCACGTAGCTCCAAAGACACAGAGTTGCGAAAGTTACGATATATTGCCATCGCTAACGAGTCTCCGGAACGCCTGGCCTGATTATAGAGTCTGTTTCGGCTTTTGATTTTGGAACGTAGCTCATCGGTGAGCCATGGAGCACAGGAGCATTCAATGGTCCACGAAGTGGTTGGGGCATGATCATCAAAAGTATTGCTAATAGTAGACGAGAGCTTAAGAATTAGGTTATCGAACTGCTCAGTAGAGGTTACCGAGAAAATAGCATTGGATTTAAGTGAGACAGAGAGGATGAAAGCGATGTTAAATGATCGACCTCCACGAAGTGTTTGAGGTCTCCTCTGACAAAGGTAGGCGGAGGACGAATATCAGGCTGAAATTTGTATGTAAGTTCAAGCAGATCGTGACCGGCAATAAATGGTGCTGTTGATTTAGTGAACGAGATGATTTTTGAAGGGCAGTCAACCATAACGAGATCAAGTGTGGAATGAGACTAATTGGTCTGGAACGTAGGACCGGATTCAACGATATGGAGAGCTTGAGAGTGAGCGAATTCTCGCAAGGAATTTCCTTCGAAATTACGTTTTGATGAATCGCAGTTCAAATCGCTGGTAATGATTATATTATTGTAAATAATGGGAAATCCAGAGAGGACTTCCATAAAATTATTGAACAAGAATCCCTTAGGCCGTCTATACATCGTAGCAAACAAGATAGGTCGGTCATGCGCATTGCGAATCTCGTCGATCCGATATTCCGGAGCATCAGAGAATTCCCGTGCAGAGACAGCCAATAACTTGAACCGAAGAGAAGTATGAATATAGCAAGCAACCCCACCACCATGCACCCCCACACGATCATTACGAACAAGAAAATAGTTGGGTAGAGTGACGAGATCATCAGGAATGCGATCGTGAAGCCATGTTTCTGCAACTGGAATAATATAATAGAAATGATCTCCAACACGCGCAGAGAAGAAAGAGAAGTGACCGAGCAGTGAGTTCGCAATGAAAGATGCAACTTTCAGTGAAGGTAGAGTCGCCTGCATATCCATGGCTACTGAGGGCAATGTCACGGATCGCGGCAGTCAGGTGAACTGCTGGAGGTCGGATTCGGACCGGAGAACAAATACATCGGGACAGCCTTCTCTCCTAACTTTGACAACGGCTTGATTTGCCCAAACTCGGGTCAGTTTAAGGGCACGAGCTCTTGATTTAACCAACAAGAGGAGTTCGTGAATATCCGATGGGAGTAGCTCACTCACATAGATGCGATCGTCTCGGTTAAGAGAGAAAACGTCCCGAACCGACAATGTTTTCTTCGCAAAAGACTTTTCTAACAGTAGATCACGAGCGATAATGGACGTCATCCGACACACTAGCGATGTTTTAGTTGCTGTTGACGGTGTTGCATCTTCAATAGGAGATTGAGAGGATTTCGGCTTCATGAAGCGAGAATCGAAGACATCATCTAAAAGCTTGGAAGCGCCGAGAGATGAAAAGACCTGACGCACAATCTCAGAGTCCGGAAGAGAGATTTCGGCAGGCACACCTCGGGTCACAATTCTGGCTGAATCAGTGTGTGATGAGGATGAAGCTGGAGCAGGGATAGACGCCGAAGAATTAACCATTGACGATAGTTGAGAGCAACTCTGTTTCACCGAATTGATCTCCTCCAGATGCATTTGCTTGAGTGTCGTGGTTTCCTGAGCAGTATTACGGGCCTGATCTTCTACTTCCGAGAGATAGAAGCGGAGAACTTGTTGAGCAGAGGACAAGTTGGAGAACTCATCCCGCAGCTTAGTGACAGAGTCAATAACTCCAGCTCCAGTGCTTTGAATATCACAGTACCGACGTTGCAAGTCTGCCTTTAAATCCTCGATTTTCTTATACAATTTATTGTCGGGAGACACGGCGTTGGCCTGGAGTTGACGCATCATATCGTCGATTGTGAAGCGCGATGATGAGGGTGATGATTCGATTTGAATCGAGGTATCGAAATGCAAATGCTCCTGAGATGATTCAGATGACCGATCCAAGATAGTCGAGCGGCGTCGCATGCATTGTTCGCATCGGAATAAAGCAGCGCCATGTTCCAGGGGATCGAAATTGAATGCGGATTTCACGCAGGCGTGATGAAAATCCCACGCACAGATGCCCGTGCAAGAGACAGAAGGTTCCTTACGTTTGATCGAACAATTACAGATGCCACAGGTGTAGAGAGAAAACCGACTGATAAGAAAGATATGATCTAAGACGGGAACGACGAGATCCGAACGACAATCCAGATCGATAATGGAGATGAAGAAAGATAAAGGAATCGTTAGTTCCAGTTGATCCCTACAGATGGCGACACAGATACAGTCCAGAGAAAGTCTGTTATCTAGGGATCCAGTAGATCCGAATAGATGGCGACACTATATCAATCGATTGACTCAGACGCGATGGTTGATAGTGATCCTAGTAGATGGCGCCACGGATCCAAGAATTGAGGCGACGTCGTAGTCATTATGGAGCGTTCACAATCGGCGAGCTCCTAGCGCATCTGTTTTCGTTAAGGCGAAATTATTCTATGGCATCATCGCTACGCCTCACCGTAGCGACCGCATCGCCTTTCGCAAGCGCTGAGTCTGATGATTTCTCCTTCACTTTTTCGAGGAGAAAAAGGAGATGAAGATGATCAAGGATCGAGAACTCTCAATCGTTCTTATCGCGCGGACCTTCGACTGATTAACACGTCACTTTCGATTATTCAATTTAATTGTAATTCATTGAGTCTTTACATTTCCATTTTCGTTCTTAAATAAAGATATGTGCAAAGCATATCTTACAAAATAAATTTCCTTGCATTTTCAAATTATTTCGGACCCGAGTCCCCACAGAATAGATGCAAGGAAGACCGAACGCACAAGCAGGAGCAGATGCCAAAAAAGTGAGGTTATAAAATCTGTCACTTCCAAGAAACGAAAAACTCCGTGCAGAGAGTACAGAAAGCCGATTTCAATAAAGCAGTTGAAAAAGGAGAGAGAGAGAGCGCCAAGAACCTAGAACCAAAACGCCCGAAGGCAAAAAGGGGCAGAATTTGGTCGAAAAGGAGGAGGCGAAACTACACGCGAGATTTTAACACTTATCCTTGCTTTCTTCTCTTTACAATTGCAATGAGGATTCTCGAAATATTGACTCTCGAAAATCCGTGTGTAGAGGACGATTGGTCGGACGTTGTTGATCGGTCTCACACCTCGTAGGGAATCAAGCAGACAACGCTCGCGGCATACGATTTCATATTTATTTTCAATCGTTACAAACGTTACCGTATGGCGATATCCAGCATTGTGTGGTTGTCGGCAGCGCGTGACCAGAGAAGATAGAACAATTTTATTTTTTGGGAAAACCAAAAAAAGGTCAGTGGACGGTCAGACGGACAGCACAAGCGACAAGGGAAAGAGGTACAGGAATCACAGCAACTTGTGGAAAACCTAGGAAAATGGTTTGCCGTACACCTGATCTAACCCATTCATTTTTGTCTGGTATCCGGCAAGCCAGCAACCGATTGCGTTTATGGCATGGGACACGAGAAACATACCAATTTTCTTTGTCGATGAATTACGAATAACGAATGAAGACAGAATAGTGTAGCGGGGAAAATTATGATCCAATAGTAGACAAGAGAGAAAAAAAATGTCAGCACAACTTGAAAAATATGTACGTAAAGAACATGCGAAATCACGGATTCTTCTGCTTCTGGTGCTGCACGGACATTCTGCTTCAAGTTTCCCAACAAATTCTTCTACGGTTACATGCAGTTTCCTCCAGTCTTCCGTGCTTGATAATCATTTTTCGAAATAAGAAGAAATCCAATTTCATAAGTGACATCTACGTTTGTCCTGAGCGAATAGAAAAGTTGTTTGGTATTCTGTTGTCTGTGGTACGTCTTTAATGACTCATTCAGTAACCCGCACTAGTCCATCGAACACGCTCAAGACTTCATCAGCGAGATGCGTCCCCGTCAGCTCCTCGGGGATTGCCCGCTTCATGGCAATGAATATTTTCTAAGCGATGGATCGAAGCGAAACATTCATAGTGAATTTTTCTGCTCAATATCCAAACCAAACTACTTCCAGCCGGTCCATCAGGATCAGCGAGATTCGAAGAAAGTTCCCAACATCTGGTTCACAATTGTTCGAAAAAATGCACTCAGGTATGAAGAGACTTGGTAGAGTCTCAGTACAAGTACATCTGATAGCTCCGTCTGTCGTCTGCTAGCCCGAGACCCGGCCGACCAAGAGCCTTGGTAGAGTCTCAGTATGAGTACATTTGACAGCTCTGTCTGTCGTCTGCTAGCCCAAGACTCGGCCGAGTATATTACTTCTGAATAAAGCAAATTCGGTGGTAGGGGTAGACATTCTCTTTAATCACAAAGCACAAGACTAATGTCAGGATCTGAAAATTGAATCTAAGACTAATTGAGTTAGTGTCCGTTGATTGGATCATGAATCATCACGGTTGATGCTGTAATTGCTGAGATAAAAGTTGCACAGGCAGAATTCTGCAATAATCGAAGTGTGCGTGCGTGTATGTATACGACACAGAAAAAGGGCTAACGTCGCTGTCGTGTTTCTGATTGGTCGCGACTGACGACATATACCTGTGTTCTCATTCGGCGAAACTTTTTGGTTACGAGCGCTACGAATGGCACGATGTTCTAAATAAAAGACAGAGAGAATATCGGGTCGCTTTCCCTCTGCTGTTGCGCCTATAGCGCTGTCTTTCTCCCTCTGCCTCGTCGGCGCATCGTGCTATCTTTTTCTCTCTACCGCATTCACTTCATTTTCCAAATCATTACATTTATTAAAATTCAATGGATGAGAAAAAACGTATTTACCTCGTCTCGCAGGGACTTCATTTAACAGATTGATCAAGAATGGCGCGGGAACTTTTTAAAGCGATTGGTGAAGTCTGGACTGGTGTTTTTAAGGGATAGATTCAAACTTTTATGGAGATATGTTTAAGGGATTAATCAAGAGTTTGGCATTTTTTAAGGAGTTGCCGGTGTCTCGACCGGAGGTTTTTAAGGGATTGACCAAGAGTCGGGATAGAATTCCTTTCGGGATTGACTCAGAGTCTTATCGAGATGCTTTTAAGGGATCAATCAAGAATCTTGCCGAGACTTTCATAAAAGATTGGTCAAGGGTCTCGACGGGATTTTTCAACGTGTTCATCAGCGGTCTTGACGGAAGTTTTCAAGGAATTGACTCGGGGTTTTATGACGAAGTTTCTAAGCGATTCACCAAGAGTCCTGACCGGAGTTTTTTTAAGGGGTTGACCAAGGATCTTAATTGAAGTTTTTAAGGGATATTTTATTGCAACACAAATCCAATGGTTATTTTATAATATCACGCCAGTAATCTACTAGTTTGAATGGAGAAAAGTTTCATTTCTTGGATTGATCCATCGTTTGAAGTAAAAAGAAGTAGGACATTGCTGTGTTAAGTATCTGAAATCAGAAATGGGAATAACTAGTTACTTTTATAACTAGTTCCGATAGAGTTATGCAATACTTTTTTATCGAGTAACTAAAGTTTTGCAGTTACTGTGCTACAGATGTGACGAATAGCGAAATATTTCGAGTTACTCGATACTTTTGTAACGAGTAACGAAAAAAATTTCGATACACCGATACTTTTGCAACGAATTTCGAAATATTTGAGTTACTCAGTACTTTTGTAATTAGTGACTAAAATTGTTAGTTACTCGATACTTTTGTAATGAGTATTTGAAATTGTTAGTTACTCGAAACTTGTGTAATGAGTAACGAAAATTCCTCAGTTGATCGTTAGATTTGTATTGAGTGACTAAAATCCCCGAGTTAATCGTGTAACATTTGTATGGAGTAACGGAAGGATTTTCGATACGCGTTACATTTGTATCAAGTAATGAAAAAAATTAAGTTACTCGAAACATTCGTAACAAGCATCGAGAAATCTGCAGAAATTACATAGCGTTCTTTGACTAATTTTGAGACATTTTTGTTGCTAGACCGTTCATCGTTCCCGAGATATTGCAATTTTTATTTGTTCCTAGATTAACGGATGTCAAAATAACCTTTTTTCGCGCATCTCGTACTGATCACGGATTAACGAAAAAATTGAAAAAAGTGAGGATTTTTGATTCTCCGTGGTCCCTCCACGCGGCTCGTTCCCCTCCTCGTCCCTTTCTTCTCTTCCTCTCCCTCCTCTTTCTCCTTCTTTTCTTTCTCCTCTACTACTCCCATACCTCTATAATTCAACAATTGAACGAGCCCGCCGAAGGGGGGAAAACTTCGATCGGCATTATATGATAGCCTCGTTCGAAGAGATTGACGGGGTAGGAACGAGGCTGGGGACGGTAAGTTCGTTTTTAATTCACTCTAAACGTTGTGGCACCTGGTGGACACGAGGGTAACTACAATTTGTAATCTCGAGAACGAGGCGTGAAATATAATTTCCCATTTGTGAAAATATAGAGAGGATGGAAATTTTGTTTGGAGACGTTCGATTTCTCCTGCAATTGTTAGTAGATCATTCGAGAGGCCTATAAATTCGGTTGCAAGTTAATATTCCATTTGGTATTTGAAAATTTCGACAACGCGACTCTCCCTAGGAATTCTGTGCAAATTGGCCTACCGGCTGAAGCCCACCTTCAAAGGGTTCCTATAAAAAAATTGCGCGAAATTCTTGAATATCAACGTGAGTACAAACTCTTAAACGATTTTTTAAAACTTTTAAACTCTCTCAAATGATTTTGAAATGATTATATGAGAAATCAAGCATCCAAAGCTATTATTTTGGAGGTAATAATAATTTGTATTGGAACCCTAGCGAAAATTGCGCTCTCAAAATTTTGGAGTATCAATTAAAATAACAACTCTTCAATGATTCATTTGGACTCTCAAACTCTATCAAACGATTCTTGAATGGTTAGAAGGAAAATTGAGCGTTCACGTGGACTATTTCCGAAATTAAAAAAATTGGGTGCCAAGTAAACACTCGAAATTTGTTGAGGAATCCTTGAGATTGCGTGTAAAGGTGTTGGGATAGGGTAGTGTTGGACAAATCGTTTTATTGGTGGAGAGGAAAGCCGTTGAGCAATCGCTCGTCGGAATAAACCGAGTCTCAAACATGAGGAATCTTTGGGTAAACCGCGTCAGTTTATTAAAACGATAGATAACCGAACAGTCGACAAAACCGCAAGAATTAACCCGGAAGATAGCCGATTGAGGTTGTAGCCGTGGTTGGATATGCCGTCAAGTCGATTGTATGATCGCAGTGTTCGCACGCGATTCCGAATTCGTACTGATTTCGTAGCGTGATCAATCCCGCATCGATCACGCTACACAAAGGGCACTGGCGAGGCCCCTTCGGGTTACCGCGCGGCTCCGAAGGATGTCACCACGCACCTCGTTACTCGAGTGTATCCACAACAAAATTCAAATCGTTTTAATGTAAAAAATAATAACTCTGAAACGTTTTTCTTTTCTTCTCGAACCCTCCTTAACTTTCCGAAATAATTTGTTCAAAAAAGAATTCGAAAAATAAAGAGAACGGGCTAATTTGAATACGGTGAAAAACGTAACCCACAATATTTAGCCTACATGGAAGGAACATCGAAAACGTAAACACGTACGGTTGAACGGTGATTGGCGCCAAGGAACACACAAAAGGCAAACGGAGCAAGAGGTGCCGGGCGTACGTGCCGAGGTACGACGAGAAAATTGCGATGCAGGTAATATAATCTTTCTACGCCGAATGATTGATGATGTGAAATAAATATTTTATAGCGCGATGAACGACAGTGAGGAACTTGTTAGGGCCAGTTTCCGCGAGTGAAATTAGTAATAATTTTGGTTTGAATTAATCGTAGTTCACATTAAGCTACAGTTAACGTAACTCTAGGATGAAAAAAATCGCACATTACACTGCTGCTCACTGATATCTTGCTTTTTCACCCACGGCTATCTATTTTCTGTTCGATTTTATCATCCTTCAATTTTTTTAGACGCCATGGCGGTCGAAGCAGGCAATACATTTTATATATTGTGACGGTGTTTTTTTTTGAGCACCGCCACCAAAAGCGTGAAAAGGAAAAATGCTTCGCGAGTCGAGGAAAGCCCCCATCTCTCGCGCTCGATGCTCCGGCCACGCAACGCTCTCGCAGAGTTCTCGATAGAAAAAAACAGAGAACCGAAAATTGAAGTCTTTTTTTTATTTTTTATTTTTTTTCATGCGAGCTATTCGGGAGAGAGCCATCGTTGGTGCAATCCACCCGGAGGGAAAGGAACGGGAAAGGGCCACCTTTGTGCACAATTGTACTTCGAGCAGGGATCGTACAGTGGTTTGTTTGTCGTTCCTGTTGATTCGCTCAAGGTCAGGTCCCGTCGTTGCCGAAAGCAGAGATTGAGATCCTCCCGCGAGGTCTTCCTCGGGGTCTCCCCGGAGAGGCGAGGAACAGCCGCTCGCGAAAGAATATTCGAGAATCGTTGGCCGAGGAGAAAGAGGAGAAGAACTTTCCCGATTGAAAAGCACGAGCGCGCTTTTCCCTTCCCCCCCGGTCGGGTCAGGGCATTAGTGCCCTAAGAGGTCGCCCGCGGTCATCATGGTCGATATCGTCGTTTTCGGGAAGAATTTCCTGGACCGCCCAATTTCTTGTGAAAATACCGTGCGAGGGGTGGGACATCGTCGTTTGTGCGAGCCAGGGTGAAAAGAAAGCACCACGGCCGACTCTCAGAAACTTTAATAAAAGGGAACCCCGTCTAACGCCCGCGAAACAGATAATGACGGTGACGGACTTGTCAGACGCGGTGGGGAATGTCCTAAATTAAATCCTCTCCCGCCCTTCCTAACTTGTCGAAGAGAAGCGCGGGAGGAGAAAGTCGAGCGACTCGCGGACGAGTGACGATTTCGGCAGATTTTTGTGGAGTGCCGAGCGGGACAAACGTGGGTCTCAAAGTTGGGAACAATACCGTGAGTTATTCCCTGATACTTTCCGTTTTTAGTGGGCGGGCTTCGTGTTGTCGAGTCCTCCCGGAATAATTCGCATAATTAGGTTCAATTTGGTTTTTATTTTGAATCTGGAGAATGCCAGACTCCCGCGTCTGCACTAAAATCTCGGTTGGAGCGGCGATTTCGTGACATGCGGTGCACAGTCACCGGCATTGTATTTTCGGTTTTCTCACGGCTCTCGTGTTCGACGTCTTGCGAATCGGGACTTCGGAAAATTAACAGTGTTCGCGAAAACGGTCGTCGTGGTCAAACGGAAATCTCATCTTCCGTGTTTTATTGTTTTGTCGTCAGTTTTTGGAAAGAAGTATCGGGAACGGGAATAAGTGAGTGCGAGTGCAATAGGGTGCGTGTGGTTGAGAAAATGGGACGGAGACGTTGGGTTCGCGATTGAGAATAGCTCGGCCGAGTAACCGATTATTGGGGGCTCGGTTTTTAAAGTAACATCTCGGAATTATTGGATTCGATTATTGTATTAGTCCACGAGTAGTCCCGTGGCAAAACGGACGAGTTCGCTTTAAATTGTGTTGAGTGTAGGGTCCCGGCTAAATAATTGTAAGTGCGATTGTGTGTGTGCGTGAGTTCCCGATCCTTCCCGCGTTCGAGTTAAGTTGCATTCGTCTCGAAAAGACTAGGACTTTGCGTTGCGAAATATCATCTCGAAAATCGCTCGTTGTTATTTTTCTTTTTCTTGTGAACGTTCTTTCCCGGGATTTATATAAAACTTGGACTTATTTTCATCACACTAAATAAGTCTTTGGTTATTTTCCCAACCTGGCCCGTCCTTCCCGCTGCAACCAAGCCAGTCAATCGTCTTTCTCTTTCCCTCCCGTCGAGTCGCTTTGCGACTTGCGCCCACGGGAATTTTCGATCAAAGAAGTAAAATCGACGGGAGCGAAGAACGAAGATTTTGTGGCCTGGGAAAATTGGTCACAATATTCTATCGAATTAATCAGCAAGAACCTTTCCAATTGAATGGTTTTGACGAGCAAACGTACAATCGTTTGACAAGTGCGTACAATTGGTTCCCTTATTTGCTATCTTATTGCACATTACTTGTACAAATATGTGATGTACGTTCGTTGTAGGGCAATACCTCAAAATGAAGGAACGATCGATTGATCAATAATTACCACCACCATTAATATGCTCATCCCCTTACATTATAAAAGAGAAAGCAACATTCAATGAAACCAGTCTGCGACCCGAACTTAGAGGATCAGTCTACGATCCGATTCTCAAAGGGTCAGATATTATCACGTCATTGGTCTCGAGGCAGCCACACCTCGATTGTAAATATTTATCCACAATAAACCTATTAGTTAAAACTGAAACTATTGGGTTGGAGATAGACTCAACCTTGGCAATATCCCGAACTATCCGTCCTTGCAAATTCGCTCCCACGTGACGGTTTGCACGGGCACAACACTACCAAGTAGATGACATACGATGGTTCCAATGTTCCATCATTTTTTCGGTCGCCAGATGGCGCTGAATTGTGAGTTTACAATGTACCATGTTTAGCTTGAAAATACTGCGACATTTTTCGATTCTTCACTTTTTTCAAAATTGTTTCCTTCAAGTTCACGAATTACAATTTCGAAATCATCAATAAAAACGTGCGATGGTATTCCCCAACGTAACGCAAGCGAGCGATCGGAACATATCGATTCGGAAGATATCACGGATCCAGACGTCATGGAACTACTTGAGAACGCGTGTAAAAACCATGCGATCTCAGATGGAAAGTTCTTCTGAATCGATATGGAAAGATCCTCGTTTCCTGGGATAATCATCGGTATCTGCCTGTTGTGCGTTTCCCATAAAACGATAAAAGGTAGCTTTAGTCGCCTTCAAATTTCGCAACGCACATCAAGGCTCGTTTATCGGTGTGGTTCAAGACGTTGCATTCTGTGTTTTTTCTAATCATTTCCAGCGGGTGCATCCGCCGGATTACAATACCTTCCTGAATCATAGGAAAACGTTAGCCCAACAGAAAGACGTTCGAGATCGAGGAACGCACCCAGTAACCTGTCAATTTTCTCAGCGAGCTTCTGAAACGAATGTCACGAACTATACAATTGAAAGTATGGCACCGTTGAGTACCGTTGAGATGCCCAGTCCCGGTACATATTCGACAGTGAGTTAAATTGATAAATATTCAACTTTAACATCTTCAATTTTCAATGTGCAGAAAGATGATCTTAAGAAGACAAAAAATTTCAGAGTTCAGAGTACCGTACCAAAATCATACGTGTTGTATGATCTCACAATTTGAATTGTTATATCGGTACAGCTTTATGTATTAAGCAAAGTAATAGAACATTGAAGCACATGACGATAGATACTTTGTGCAAACGCATTGAGAACTTGTACCAAGAACAAATGGAGAAAGTTCTCGTCTACCTTCGCGATGATGCGAATTACGCATGTACCACGACAGATATCTGGACCTCAAGGAGGCGTCGCTTTATAGGTGAGAAGCAATATAAAATTGAAATCTTCGTTTCAAATACTCGTTTCGCGAGTGGTCGGCAAGCAAGCTGAATTCCAATTCATTGTCTTTAATTTTTCCATAGATCAATTCCGAGTCATTGCAACGAAAGTCGGTAGCGATTGCATGTCGAAGATTTCCCTGGCGCACATACAGCAGAAATAATAGCGGATATCTTAACGGATATTCACGCTTCATTCGGTTTGGATTCCAATAAAATCGTTGAGACCGTCACAGATAATAGGTCCAATTTCGTAAAAGCTTTCCGCGAATTTGGAGCGAACACCGTCTTTGACAGCTGTTTGGATCGTAATGAGTCACAATTATCATGTATTGTATTTAACTGGAGCTTTAATAAAATGCATTTTGTGCTTATATATTATATTTCTACATTCAAGATGAACATCCTGATTTGGAAGAAGACGCTCCATCGGACGTTCGTCTATCGTCTACATCAGATTCCGTAATGGATGTTGATGAACTTTCGAATGATGACCAAACATCTTATGTTGAAGACTGCGACCTTGGCTATGTTTTACCAAAGCATTTGCGATCCGCCAGCCACACCTTGCATTTGATTGCATCGGTTGATGTGCTTAAAACAATTAAAGCATCGAGCTATCTGAGTGCAGTCCATTTCGGAGCTTTGGAAAAGTGTACGGCATTATGGAATGTCCTCCGCTCTCCAAAGTCAAGCGAAATACTTAACGAAAATCTGGAAAAATCTTTGATTCGACCTGTCATCACACGCTGGATTTCAATGTTTGATGCCTTGGAGCGTATTGTTGCATGAAAGCAACAAATTATACAGGTGAATCCTATAGTCGGAATTACAAACGTATTAACGGAAAGTGATTTCAGATACCTTGAGGAGTACCTGAAAATCTTAAAACCATTAGCAGTGACAACCGATTTACTGCGAGGAGAAGACGTTTGCTACTACGGCTATCTTTTCCCGTCTCTAGTGTCGTTGAAAAGAATATTGAATGCGATGTATCAATCGAACTTCGATACCAATGCACTATTTGGATCGCTAATTGGGTCGCTGGCAATCATTTTTTGAAGCGGAAGATGAGGTTTCCGCAGCAGCGATCGCAGCCGTGTGTCATCCGTGCTTTGAATTGAGATGGCTCGCTACTATCTCTGACTCAATTCGTAGGAAGGTAGACAAATGGGTTTTGAATGCCGCCACAGAGGAGCGTTCCAAGGTATCTGAGGCTAGATCTCTAGATATAGTGGCACGAGAAAACGACTTTTTCGATTTCGGGGATGAAAGTGCTGCTACGGGGATGAATAGCTACCTATTCCAACAAATTGTTAAAGAAAATACATGTCGGATTCAAATTTGCTGCTCGAGAGAGAGAAAGAGAGGGAGAGAGAGAGAGAGAAGAGAGAGAGAGAGAGAGAGAGAGAGAGAGAGAGAGAGAGAGAGAGAGAGAGAGAGAGAGAGAGAGAGAGAGAGAGAGAGAGAGAGAGAGAGTTGCAAAAAAACAATGATGCGGAGTGATGCGGAACCATGTCGAACGCCTTGCTGAAGTCGAAGAGTACCAACACTGTCAGCTTCCTATCATCAACCGCCTGTCTTATATCTTCATTAAGTTTAAGAAAAGTGGTCTGGGTGCTATAACCTTTTCTAAAGCCCGACTGAAGGGAACAGCAAGGTTATTGATCTTGAGAAAATCCGTAACCTGTCCGAAGACGATTCGTTCTAGGGCTTTAGAGAGTTCACAAAGGTTCGCGACAGGTCTGGTGTCAGAAGGAGACAAGGAAGAAACAACTTTGAGCAGCGGACGAATAAACACACATTTCCATGCAGACGGAAAATGTGAAAGACGGAGACTGGCATTGAACATACCTGGTATGCTATTGAGTATGAGTGGGGACGCTTTGTTCAACGCAAACTTAGAGAGTGAATCAGGTCTTTGGGATAATGAGAGAGGATTATTGGCAGAAAGAACTGATAACAGTGATTCAGTAGTGATATCAGCAAAATGGATAACTGGTCGAGTAGGAGACAGCGGCGGCAGACTAAGGGAAGACACGGAAACAGGATAAGGATCATTGGAGGTTGCAATGGCAGCATAAAACTGATTGAGTTGATCAGGAGAGAAAAAAGAAAAAGGGGAAGAACCTCTAGCCTTGGTTAAGCCAAGAAATGACAATCCCTTCCAAATTCTAGAGGGATCCGAGATCGAGGAGATACGGTCGCAATAAAAACTGTCCTTGGCAGAGCGTAACTCAGTACAGCGTGTATTTCAATAATGACGGTAGACAGCCATAGACAGCAGATCACCAGAGCGCCTAACCCGATTATAGAGCCAATTCCTGTGTTTAATTTTAGAGCGAAGTGTGTCTGTGAGCCATGGAGCAATAGATCGCGATGTAGTCCATTGTTTAAGTGGAGCATGAATATCGAAAGCATGGGTGATGGCTGTAGAGACATCGCGAACCATGTTGTCAAGCTGGTTTGGGGAGGAAATGACGGAGACTGTCGAGAGATTCAATCGAGACAGGGAAGATGAGAGAGATGTGAGACAATCGGCAACCACAAAGTGTTTTAGATCCCTCCGAGCAATCGTGTGAATTGGACGCGAGTCCGGCTGAAATTTGTAGGAGAGTTCGAGCAAATCATCACCCGCGATGAAGGGAGCCGACGATTTGGTGAACGAAAGAACCTTAGAAGCAGAGTCAACTAGAAAAAGGTCCAGCAAGGAGTGGGAAGAATTTGTGTGAAATAGCTCCAGACTCAATAATATGGAGTGAATGTGAGTTTGCAAATTCGCGAAGCGAGGTGGATTCAAAAATATTTTTCAGTAGATAGAAATTTAAGTCGCCAGTGATAATGATGTTTTGATATTTAATAGCTAATGATGAAAAAGTGTCCGCAAAGTTGTGAAACAACATGCCCTTAGGACGGCGATATATCGTGCCCAACAGAATTGTTCGGTCGTCAGCATTACGAATCTCATATAGCAAAAATTCAGGCGCATTAGAAAATTCGTGTTTGGAGACATCCAATAATTTAAACCGAAAAGAATTGTGAATGTAACGAGCAACCCCGCCATCCCGCTTGCTAACTCGATCATTACGCAGAAGAAAGTAGCCAGGCAAATGCACAAGATCTTCCGAAATACGATTATGAAGCCAGGTTTCAGTGACGAAAATTATATGATAAAAATTGAGAGCAACATGTGCGGCGAAGAACGGAAAATGACCGAGTAATGAATTGGCATTGAAAGAGGCGACCCTAAGGGACGACGTGGGTGCCCGTACATCACAATTTGACAGGAGCTTCGTACGGAGCGGTAGTCGGGTGAGCCGGTTAAGATCTGACTACGACCGAAGAATAATAATCCCGGAACAACCTTCTCTCCGGACCTTGACAACGCCACGATTTGCCCAAACATGGTAGAGCTTGAGATCTCGAGCTTTAGATTTTGCCAATAATAGCAACTTATGGATACTAGAAGGGAGCAATTCACTAATAAAAATGCGATCATCGCGGTTCAGAGAGAAGATGTCCCGAATAGTAACAAATCTTTTCACCGACGCTTTTTCCAAGATGAAATCACGGATAGTCGAAGATTTCATGCGAATAACCAGTGCTTTCTTAACCGCATTATTTCCAATCATGGGGGGAGGATTGGGTTCACTGGCCTGAACTGATTTCGGTTTTATAACACGAAAGTCAAGAACATCATCGATGAGCTGAGGAACACCCAGAAAAGAAAATATAGCGCGCACAATCTCAGAATCAGCTAGTGAAAGGTCGGCAGGAAGACCACGAATTATCAGCTCGGTTGTTGGTGGCAATGCACGCACAGCCGATGACACAGTGGACGAAGCAGAAGAGCCAGTGAAGGAGGACATCTATCGTTTAAGCGCATTTAACTCCTCGATGTGGCGCGGTTTTAATGCTCCAATCTCCTCGGTAGATTCACGGGCTTGACATTCATTACTTGCCACGCGTGACAAGATATCTTGTTGACCAGCGAACAGACCAGAAACATCTTCTCGCAGAGTTGACATCGACTGAATGACCCCAGCTACCGTGCCCTGAATATCGCGATATTGTTGCGTCATATCAAGCTTTAAATTTTCGATTCTTTGCTCAAGTTTCGTATCGAAAGCTGCAGTTAAGTCGAGCTTCAGATCAGCAATTTTCTTGTCGAGTTCGGTGTCAAGAGCAGCAGCATTGGCCTGCAGCTGGGACATCACATCATCAATGGTGAAGCGAGGTGTGGAGGTGGAAGCAGTGATCGGCATAGCAGACCCAATAGGAGATCGGTCCGGTGAGGAATGGGGGGAAGGGGGGGGGCGTTCTAGAGTGGTCGACCGGCGTCTCAAGCACTGTTCACATTTAAATGGCGACGAGCCATGTTCCGAAGGATCGTATTTGTAAGCTGATTTGATGCAGGAGAGATGAAAGTCACGTGAACAGATACCTGTACACGAGGTGGAGGGCTCTTCACGCTTAATAGGGGCATTACAAATACCACAGTTCGGAGACATGATAACGAATAGAAGCAAACAGTGAAGACGAGAATCGATAAAGATGTAGCATAATTGGGCGTGCGACAGGACAATGAAGCGAAGCACAGCTCAAAGCTGGGCAGAGGATATCTGGAAAATCACGAAAAAAGGGCACAATCAGGAATATGGCTTGGCCGCCGCAATCACCGGATCTCAATCCGATCGAGCTTCTGTAGGACGAGCTCGATCGGATAATCAGACAGTGTTATCGATTCTCCATCGGAGATTTCTGGACAAAACTTCAAGCTACATGGACGAGTCTTCGCCAGGATCAGATCGACAAGCTCATCCAACGAATGGCGCAAGTCGTCAACGCGGTGCTGAAGGCCAAAGGCGGCTTTTTTTGTGAGAAACTCGTCTAAGTGGGGTGAGTCCGTTGAAACATTATTTTATCGAGCGGAGAAAAAAAATTTACTCGTGGTCTTTGAAAAAAAACACCCCAAAAAAAAAATTCCACCAAAAATTCCCAAAAAATTCGAGGCCATTCAGAATGAAAGGACGCAACTTTTTTTATCTTGAACGTTTTTTTCTTCAATCCTATGATTCTCGAGCTATTTCAAATTTTCCGAAAAGTATCGTTGTTAGCCAAAAATTAGATAACTTTTCGAAAAAAAATCGCCCACGATGTTTTAAAAAAGGAAAATGCAGCTCCTGTATCCAGTTTTGAAGTTTTCATGGTAAAAAAAAAAAAATTCCTTCGATCGTGCGGCAGATTTGCCATGTTGCAAAAAAGTCTTAAAAACTGTCACGCACCGACGTCCTTACTGGAGTGAAAAAAAAATCATAAAAAAAATTCGAGCCGACTAAATTGAAGCTTGAGTCATTCTCTTTAAAACCCTGCTCTGGGAATTCAAATATCTTTTTTTTTTTAAATAAGATATCTAACTTTTAATGCCACAAAAAATGTTGGATAGTGTATTCAAACTTTTGAGCGGTAGTGTATATGTGCGAGGGAGCGGAGTGGAGAAGGGTAGCGAGACAGTGAGTGAGTAATTGGAGTCTGTAAGACGACGAACAAGAGAGGTCCGAGGTGAACGAAGAATAAGAAATGGGAGCCGAGTTATAGGCGTGAAAAAGAGAGAGAAAACCTAAGAGGGAACGCGTGGGTAAATCGCGTATCCCTTGCTTTGAAGGACTGTATGTCGTAATTGTAAGATTTAATTAATACCGGTCCATTACCTTTTATATCTATATATTTATAAATTTACGAATTAACCCGATCTAATAGATTCAACCACTCTCCATGCACCAAAAACAACTGACCTACTCGCTTAGTTATTATAAAACCCTCTTTTTAGAACTTCAGAAGTGAGATTCTGATCTCTCAACCCCCTCAAAAGTGAAATAAGGAAAGTGGGGATATCGTGTGTTAAAAAGAGAGAATGAGACCGGTGTATTGAGTGTTTGTATGTGATATATATATATATATGTACACGTGTTCGGGCCAAAGAAAGAGACGTAAAACCCATAAAAAAGGAACGAAAAAGTGAATCGCGCGAGCGCCGACTTGAAAAGCCGCATGAATGGTGGACGAGCAAGAGTTTGAACATTTTGTGCAGCGGGAGTGGCAAACCATGGTTTTGGGACGATCATTCGGGCAAGGCTATGCCGAGCATCGAGCATCGTCGAGAGAAAATATCGCTCCGGGAAGAAGCAGCCAAGATGGCGTCGAAACGAGACCGTTTCGACGCCATCGACGAGCGGAATGGATCACTGTCAAGTTATTTCCTCGCGAAAGTAAAATTGTGTGCCCCCCTTGGACTTACGTTTGGCGACGAGAAAATGGAAATATTAAGTGGTTTGTGGTCACGTGAGTTACTCAATGTAGTGATGCCTGCGTATCAGAGAACACAGGATGAATTGTTGCACGACATCTTGTATTACAACAAAATGTTAGCGAAACAAAGAGGGGATTTTCGTAGTAACCGCGATCCAGTAATGTCGAGACAACGAAGTCAGCCGAACAATAGTGAATCGAGTCGAATATTCGAAAATAGAGTGACAAGTGAGTGACGAAATTCAAGAGTGTCAAACGAAAGAACGAGTAGTGAACGTGTGTGTCACAATTTAATAAGACAGGACATCTGATGAGAGGGTGTCCGGAGGAACGTCGCGGCCCAACGTGTTATAAGTGTAATTAGAGAGGACACATTAGTCGATATTGCCGCAGCGGTGATAGAAATAATAACGGTATCGGTAATAGCAACGAGAACACAACAAACAATAGGGAAAATCGAGCAGTCCAAGCGATTGGTAACAAAAGTGACAGATCAGCGGAAAAGTATTTGAAAATGGCAACGGTAAATGGTTGTGAAATCCCGGCGTTTATAGACACATGCTGTGCGGAGTGCGCTATTCGGGCAACGCGTTCATTACAAGAGTGGTTTCAGATTTTACCGATTAAAGTAGTTCGGCCGTCCGAAGACTAGTCAAATTGGCAACTAATTTATATTCGTTGGATTTAAGTTTGAATTATGATTAAAATTAATGAATACTGGAGATGAAAATATGTGTCTCACGTGAATCGATAAAATGCTCTAAAAATATCGTAAAGATTAAATTTATACGTCAACTTGACTAATTGAGTGATCGAGCCTGCCATGCTTATCAAAACCTTCGGATTAAGTCGCATCGTTGCCCCTCTCGCCCCTATCAAACCGCTGACACTGATGACAGCATAACCTAAAGACCGCAAATCTGTCAAATAATGGCACCGAGAAAAAAAAATCGTCAATTTATTTAAAAAAGCGAAGCTATTCGACGAAAGCACGCGAGTTAATCTCAAAAATAAACTAGAAAGAAGCTCAAAAACTCGACCAAAACGTGGAAAAAAAACGTAAACAACGTTGGTCGAAGAATAGTCGACACGGCGTTCCTCGGAAAAAGTATGTGGTGCAGTGAATGTGAAATTCCATTGAGCTTTTCTGATGTGGAATAAGAAATGCAGCGAGGACTTGCATCGATATTCCATATGCGTTGCTCAAAATGCTTGAGGATTATTAAAGTGCCAAGCTCAACAACCGTGCAGACTGACAGAGGATCTACATTATTTGCTGTGAATTGTAAGGCTGCCGCAGGTCAGATAGACAAAAAAATTTTGGAGTAAAAATTTGTATATAACGTTAAATAAAATTAATTATCATGTTAATAATGAATTCCGATAACAAATTATTCCCGCGGAACTTCGTTTATATACGGGAAACTCTATTGATGGACATGCAATTTCATATTTTATGATTTTCTTCAAGGCTGCATCGATTCTGGCACCGGACATGAACCGCTCAAAGTTATGTTGTCGGCAATGAATTTGCCTATTATTCACCACAACACCATTAAGCGTGCTGAGGCTCGAACTGGCCGAGCTTTCGAAGAAACAGCTAAGGCATCTTGCATCAGGGCTATTGTGGAAGAGAGGGACCTTACACTCGGTGCTCAAAGGTTTGTACTAGAATTTATGCGATTTTGATTAATTCTATAGAATATTTTATATCATTTTAATGACGCCATGAACAAGTTCTTATATTTATATTATATGTTCAGGAAATAATCCAAAACGACAGCTGAAGCTACCTCCAATGTGGACAGCAATCCATCTCAAACAATTTCAGATTCAAAAAAAAATTCATTCCTTTACTGAAAAAATATATTGTGTATTCTCTTTAATATTATTTTAATCAAATCTACTCCAAGTAATCTCACTTTTTAATATATTTTTTCAAATCTACAACATTTAGAATCTTTTAATAAAAATTGATGATTAATTTATTATAGAAAATATGATTCTTCATTGTGGAACGTAAATTAACAAATAGAGATGAACAGAAATTTTTTTTTTTTCCAAGTCATTCATAAATATCACCATAATTCTGAAAATTGTATTGACAACATCGCAAACTGTGTCCTGTACCAGGTAACGATAAGCAATAGCAAGTATAAGCAGTGATGTGGAATGTTGTTTGGTACAATCCATTATTGGATGGTTATTGGATGCAATCTATTTATTTTTATTTAATCTAAGGAATGTTTTGACTCGTTGAATATAATCATTGCGTCCCAATGTGGCTAATAACAATATTAGTGTACTTGCTTAATCACATCATTGCAATTGAACCATTGTAATTTGGTTTGCTTTAGTGGAGGTATTGAGAACATTGCACGATTTCAAGAAACAAATTCACCGCAATCTTATGCATTTTCAAGTAGACATGTATATGCTCAAGATCCTAATAATTTGCTTGTTTCGCTATCCAATTTCATTCCAAGTGCATTATTTCCATAGGGACGTAACGAACAGTGGTGAAATAAAACCAGTGCATGCCAACGATGATGCAGAAGTAGGGATTGTTTGCGAATTTGATTTCGAATGGGATAAACGTGGCAGCGGATTCACATACGACAGTAAAAGTGGTGTGCACGAAATATATGTCGTAAAAATACAAAATCTACTTGAAAATAATATTTAATCCAAATTTATTCCGTGTTATAAGGTCGAGGATCTGTCGTCGGACATAGAAGCAAAAAATTTTAGCGTGGAAAGCTATGAGCTCAACGTGTCGTATGCGCGATCGTGGCCATGCTAAGGAGGATCATGACTGTCGCAAAAATCATGAAGGTAGCGCCAAGTCGATGGAACCTGCTTCAGCCGTGGATCTTGTAGTGAATAACAATGCTTTCAAGGAAAAAAAAGTTCGAGTTGATGTGCTGGTTGGAGATGAAAACGCTTCAACAATTTGCCACGTTCAATAAGCCACCAATCATAATGTGGCAAAATGGATTGATACTAATCACACAGTGAAAAAGTTCTCCAATAAATTGTATACAGCTTCAAAAAAGCATAAATTCTTGAACGGTCCAGTGATAAAGTATCTGAAAAAATGCTTTTGCCATTGTATTGCTCAAAATATTGGAAATTCCAATGGACTGAAGAAGGGATTGCGAAATATTGCCAAGCATACTTTTGGACAACACGACACTTGTGGGGAATGGTTTAAGGCACAAATAATCCTGGCTATATTTTCCAACATTTGCCACATGGCAGGCCTTTTTCTTCGAAGACGTGGAACGATGACTTCGTTCAAATTTTGGAGAGTTATGTGGAAAAAGCCGAAAAAATTGCTCCAGGCGGTTCATCTCAACGGAATGAATCCTTCAACCACATGGTCATCACGCGTGCGCCAAAAAGTCGCTTCTATGGATCAACATCTGCCCTATCGTATCGAGTTGCTGCCGCTACATTGCAAAAGAATCAAAAAAGGAAGCAAAAAAGTCAACGTCCATTTCTCCTTCCACTGAAAGGTGCTGTTTCACCCATCATGTTAAATAAAATGGCACAACAAGGTGTAACTATGGAGGAACCCGCAAGGGAATTTCAACTTCACGGAGATAAAGGCATCGAAGTCAGTCCGGGTGTGCGAGTAAATGGAAAACCTAGAATAACAACAAACAAAAAGATTGTAGAAAATGTGATGGAGAGCGTGAAAAATTTTCTCGGGGAACAGAGCAAGAATTAGTTGATATTTGTATATATGAGCATGGTTCTTAAAAAATAAAATTTCGTTGTTTCAATCACTTCCATAATTTATATCATTTCAAAAAATGGATTGAATGAACACGGTTTTCAAATCTTTGTCCTCGCCTTTATTCATGGCATTCATTGCTTATTACAGCAACTCGCATAAATACGTTTCATGGATAAAAAATGTATATTGAGTGAAAAATTGTGTAAAAAATGTAAAAATTTATAGGATTGTCCATGACAATTTACTTGGAAAACTCGATTCATTCATAGAAAAAAATGAAAATAAATAAATGACGATCACTTTCCGACTTTGCCCGAAGCTTTAATCAGCTGTTACCAGCAGTGGAACACGACACGTCAAAAACCAATTTTTTTCGACTATTCTTTTTTAAAAGCGCCGTAAGGTGATTTTTTTTTTTAACAAAATCTGGGCTAATTTTCGTATATGATGAAAACTTTCCCGAAGCTCGATCACCGATTTATTTTTTCACAGTTACGATTATTGTGGGTTTTCCCTTAAGGTACTGTGTTAAAAATCAAAATTAAAAAATGAAATCATTCACCATTCTGCACCGTAAGAGGCCCCGAAACTGTGCTTTTTGTAATCAGGGGACCTTAAACCATTATTTACCGCAAAAATTGGTGAACATTTACCGTACTTGTTTAAACAGCCGAACTATTTCAAGAGTAACTTGAAGCCGTTTGGTCCGCCGGAGTTCGTCGTGGAAAGCCTCGGTATAAATCGTCGCAACGATTGTTGTCGACGGCGTCAAAGTGGAAGAAACGACGATGGATGTAGTGCCGGACAATACGCAAGCCGTGCATGTGTTGATCAGTCGTAATTATACTGAGTCGCCTGGTATCGCGTTTAGCAAGAGAGATAATAAATTCACAGTGTATCGAAAGCATGATCTGACTGTCGAATGTGAGCCGTCAACGTCGAAGAGTTTAGCGACGGTTGAAAATATTGTGTTACCCCCGAACTCAATTTCGTTGCTTGAAGTTGTGGACAGTAAAGAGAATTATTCCGTACCGATAGTGAATTCGGGAATTTGTGAACGAGAAATGCCAAAAGGACATGTGACAGTTAAAGGTGATATAACAAGTGATATAACAAGCTCGTTTGTCTAACGAGCGACAGAAGAATTGGAAGAGATTCGAGAAGAAGAGATCGACATCGGAGAAGATCAACCAGAAGCTGTGCGTAAAGAAGTGAGAGATTTACTCAACGAATTTAGAGATTGCGTTTCAACAGGATTACACGATTTAGGGTGTGCGAAGGAGGTGTTTATGGACATTAAGGTAAAGGAAAACGCTTTGCCAGTGCAATGTAAACCGTATCGAGCTACGACTCGTGAGTGAGAGGAAATCCGTGAGTTTGTGAACAACTAGAGGGAAGCAGGTATTGTCAAAGAAACAGGATCGGCTTATGCTAGCCCCGTATTATTGGTGAAAAAGAAAACGGGAGAATCGAGGTTGAGTGCAGATTTCCGAAAATTAAATTCAATAACAGAAGGAGTTCATTTTCCATTACCGAACATTGACGATCATCTCGCGCAGATTCGAAATAGCTCTATGTTTATTGTATTAGATTTGGCTCATGGGTATTTACAAATACCGTTAACAGAAAACGCGAGAGAGAAAACGGCAATAATAACGCCAGAAGAAACGGTAGAGTTCACCCGTATGATGATCGGTTCGATGAATGGTCCCGCCTATTTTAGCAAGTCAATGCATGAAGCTCTTGGTCCATTGAGAGACGAAGTTGCGGTATTTTATTTGGACGATATTCTGATACCTGGTAACAGTTCGGTAGATTTGAAAACAAAATTACGATCGGTATTAGAAGCACTGATAAAATCGGGTCGTACGATTAAATTGTCGAAATGTCGTTTTTTGTATTCGAAAGTCTTATATTTAGATCACGAGATATCAGCCGGAGGAATCGAACCGGGAAAGCATAAAGTTCTCGCGATTAAAGAATTTCCAACGCCAACGAACGCGCACGAGGTATGTCGTTATTTGGGTTTGACGAGTTATTTTCGTAAATTTGTGCCGTGTTTCGCACAAATAGCTCAGCCGTTATCGAGAGTATTGAAAAGCAATGCAATATTCGAATGAAAAGAAGCGCAACAGCGAGCATTTGAATTATTGAGAACAAGTTTAACGGAACAACCGATTCTACTGTTACATCCCGCGATTTTCGAGATTTTCCATCTTCGTCCACCGTTTTACTCATTGTCGAGTAATTCTGGGGAAAGAAGCTGGGCTGTACAACGGATATTATTAATTCACAGAAAAATATAAAATCTTATGTCGTGTGACGTGACATTTTCGCCCCGCCACTCGCACGAAAGCTTGTCGACCAGTGGACCGGATTTACGGTCCATTTCTCGGTCAATCCGTCTACTCCCTGGG
>JAPYYS010001679.1:0-26441 GCA_030522525.1 Campopleginae sp. 14b
TTTAATGACATTCAAACTTTATCGATTACGAAATATATGTGGATCGCGTTCGGAAATTTCGTCGGTTCATTGTTGAACGAAATTCGTGGGAAATTAATGTTTTGCATTTTTTTCCACTTTTTTTCTGGTCGTCTCGATTTTTCGTTTTTTTTTTGAATTTTTGCTTTTTTTTTGTTTTTTTTTGTTTTGTTTTTTCCCCCGTTTGTTGTTAATTCTCGCCCGCTCCGACGAGCTCATTTTGTGTCATCGGTTGTATTCGAATAGGCATTTTGTACCGGTGGACCGGGATCGAAGACGAAAAAAATAAAAATGAACGGAAATCATGCGTGATTGAATAATTATTTTGGTGCTAGTTAAGGAGGACACGAAACCGCGGCAGGAGCATTCGCTCTTTTCACATACGCCGAATATTTCCATGTCGATTGATTGCTCCCGATAATGGACAAAAGTTTCGGTCTGTGCGAAAAATTGGGACGAATTTTCGTCCCAATTTGATTCGGACTTGAGTTTTCACGCGCGATCGGTGCAACGAGCCAGAACACTTTGGCTCCCGCTGGGTGCGTATATCTATAGAGGTTCGAGACTGACGAGCGCCTGGGGAAACTCTATCGTACGTCTCGCTACTCTCAAGTCGTTATTTCTCATTTGCATTTGTTATTATAATTGGGAATAATCGATGCCACTCTTGCTATCTGCAATAACTAATATTTAACGTACTCCTACACCTTTTGGCTTTATACCTTTCTATATATATATGCCAGCCACATATACAACGTTCCTCGTTGCCTTGCTGTTGCTGCTGCTGCTGCTCGGGCACATGCAGGCAAGAGAAAATGAGGCAATGGCTCGCAGTGACGATTTAGGGCTCTCGACGTATTAACGTGTCCCGACCATAATTACACGATAATTACTTGGTTTCTCATTTTCGAGACTGCTCAATGGACGCGCACTTAAAAATATGCTTATATTTTTGAAAAACAATTACAGCTCGAAAGAGAAATTGCTTTGAAGCTTCGTTTTTTTTTGTTGGTTGAAAATGTTTAACGATCGCTTCGTTCTTTCTGCTTGAGCTAATTGTTTTCGTCATCAATTTTCCAAATTCCCTCGGTTTTTCCCGCTTTCTCTGTGTACAATCGTATGGATTTGTGTTTGAGAGACGGAAACGGTGAACGAGCAAGACGACGACGACGACGTGATGGCTCGGAGGCCCGCTCTGAGCTAGCTCCTGCTCCAGTTAACACGGCCGAGCACTTATCGGAAATTATCAGCGAGACGTAACTCCCATTACGAAGGCGAACTGCGGCTCGTTAAGGTTCCTCTACCTGCCTCTCATGGCGTCGTCCCATGAACCTCGTGGTTCCCTTATCCTTCTTGCTCTCTCTCTCTCTCTCTCTCGCACTCGTGCTTCAGCTCTTTGGCCCGTTAGCCACGGATTTGTAGCGCGGATTAAATAGCTACTGCATCGTTCTACATGCGCATATATATATGCATGTGTGCGTACTTATATGTACAGCCGACGAACTAACAACCGACGACCTCGAAGTAATTCCAATGGACGTGTGCAAACGCGTTGCCCATTTTGCTTCCTTCCACGTTTGCACATTTACACTTACGCGTATATTTACCATTTGTAACTATTAAATACACTAATTATTATTCAAGTTTGCTATGTTGAGATGCTGTACGAAAAGTCTTGATTTTCATTGATTATTTGTTTGATTTTTTCAATTATCCACATTTTTTCGGGCTAATTTATTTTTATTCGACAAACATTGATCTTTTTATTAGCGCGTCTTCATTCTGCATATAAACAATGGGCTTTGGCTAAGAAAAAAATAAATTTCGTTGCAGTCCATCGATGCAAACTTGGACATGATCTTTCCTTTCTCTCTTTCTCTCGCTTTCGCGGTTACTATTTCGTTTGATACGTCACATACTCCGAGCATCATCATTATTAGGCAAATAGAAAAGACAAGAATTGTCAGTTTGAAGTTTGTGTATTGGCTCGCCCAGCTGGACGGGGTCTATGTGGGTGAGCCGAGGAGGAGCAGCGCGCATTCCAAGTTTTTGGGGCAACAGGTGCGCTAATTGGAAAGTTAAATATTGAGACCGTTACGCCCACGAGTGTGGGAAACCAAAAGGGCTTGGTTTTGTCCTTTTTCCCTTGAATCACATAGACGTTTTATTGCGCGACGTCAATTCGCTCGCTAACCGGATATCCCTCGAAACTTTGTTAACGCGTACTCAAAGTCAGGAACCATCGAAGGACAAAGGGAATGGTAGAGGGACAGGAAAAGCAAGAGACCGGAGCAGTTACGTTTGAAAAAGTCACAAGGCCGAAGCGACCCAAACAATTGAGGATACTAAAAAAATAAAAATGGATATAACTAATGCGGAGAAACAGTACTGAGGGCGTGTGCACCACCGCACACGGAATACGTCATGGTAGGCCAAGCACGAGAAAACGTGTTGCGGGAACCTCGCGCGCATGTCCGTTTGAGAAAGGTTTTGGGCCCCAAAGATTTTACGCTCACGCGTCAAACTCTTGTTTTTTCATTGTTTTCTTTTTTTTTTATTCAATCCTCTCACATACTTTCGCTATTTTTACCGCACTTTTTGAGCCTCCATTGATAACGAAAAATATCTTATTGATATCTGCGCTAAAAATAATAAAATTTCGCTGCAATTGGACGAAATATATTGATTTTTATTAATAATGTTTTTTTTTTATTTTTGAAATTAATCAAATTTTCCGAGCCGATTTTTTGTATTCCGGGGCAAAAACGCTAACGTCACAAAGTCTTGATCAATTGATATTTTTATATATTTTAGTATTAATTACGATTCTTGATATTGGCTCGAGTTTCCATTCGGAATCATTCAAGTATTTTCGTTTCTATTATTATGAATATTGCAGTTGATTCGGTGGAGTGAAAAATTGTACATAATTTTGTGCCCCCGGAGGAGGACATCTCACTCGAGACTTTTTAGTTGATGTTGAAGTTTTATTATTCCTCTGGTGGCGGTCGAGTCGAGTGGAAATAAAAAAATTTCAAAACTCGGGCGATTGTTGAGGGTGAGGCGAGCAGCTCGAGCCGTGAGAGAAAGGGAAAGTTCATTATGACGATAATGACGTGACGTAACACACAGTTGTTAGAAGGACGAGCTTGATAAAGCGTAATGGGAGGGAGCAAGAGATTAAAAGCGGAAGAAAAAGAGAGAGGGAGATGGAAAAAGAGTTATTCTCGTGCGACTGCAGTCCGCTGCTGCTGCATGGCAAAGCCAGAGACGAGAGCAGGGAGAAAGGCTCCGGCAGTCTGTATGGACTGCGGCGAAAGTGACGGGTGCTCAAAGGGAAGAAAATTCACAGGCAACTCAGTTTGTGTTGTACTCGCTCGCGCCCGCGAAAGAGAGAATTAAATTGGTCCGAAAGCAACGGCCCAGACAGACAAGTATAAAAAGCACCGGCAGATAAGCTAAATGTTGCTGCGGGAAGTGAGAGAATTACAGCCGCGCAGAGAGGAAGTTGCCAACGAGAAATCCGGAAAGCGAACGGGACTAAATTACTCGTCGTTCGGGGGATACCAGAGAATCCCCCCCCCCCTTCCCCTGCTCACTCGATCCCTCATGCGCGCCGGCTCGTACATCTTTACCCTAAATGACGTGCCCTCGTGCCCTTGTGGCTCGAAAATATTGAAAAAAATATATGACGTCGAGAAAACGATCTCGATGCTGGTGATGAAATTTATTCGGAAAATTTCACTTCCGGCCAGATATTTTGTTTTTTTTTTTTCATTTAAACAAAAATGTTCGGTCCAGAAATAAAAGTTGGACAACGATTGGCGCGAGAGAGAATGAAAAATGGAAATGGTAAACAGAAAAATTCTCTCTTCTCAATCTCCTCGTGCTAGTTGAACGTTAAACGCAGCGAGAAACGTTTTTAATTCGGCACTCTCGGTGCGGGAATAAGTAATCGCTAGAAATAGTCAGGCTGCTCGTGGTTATTCGAGAGTTGCCCAGTTTGGACCCTCCAATTTAGTGCTCGCCTCGACCCCCAGTCTCCCATGCAGCATACACGTGGCAATTTAAACATGTAAAATTGTCCATTCTCCTCCTCTCGCTTCTTTCCAACTTCTTTCACTTGCTTCGCCATCACGATTCTCATATTTTACCGTAACGAGCTTTGGGTGGAGCTCGTCGACTTGGCCCGCACATATATTTACACTTATACTTAAGCACACACGTGTACATGAGTATTTCGGCTCGTCGAAGTAAAATCTGGATCATGATATTTCGTATGGACAAGGAAACTCGCGCGAGGGCGTCTCTTTTCGACATCGATCTTTCATACATTCACGAGCAAATACTCTCGAGCAAAAGGAAAACTAAACCGCAAATTTTTTTTCCATGTGATTAAACTATCCACGTGCTTCTCGTTCCTCCCTCCAGCTCGCCTCGCCTCTCTTTTTTTCCTCTCTCATCAACACAACATTCTTTATCTTTACCCCCTTCGTCCCCATGCTTTTTTTTAGGCCTTTTTTTTCATCTCCTACGCCCTCTGCCAACTGCGATCGCTAAAAATACTCCCTTTATGGCCAAACCCGTGAAACATGTCACGAAGAAATATATAATTCACCAAACTTTGCCTCTTTCTTTCTATATATACTTGGCACACTTGCCGCCCGTGTGTGTGTGTGTGCGTGAGAGGCTGCTGGGTAGCTCGTGTAAATGAGAAGAAAAATTGGCCTGTCCTGAGATCATACTTTTCGAAGAGCTTTTTATTTTCCCTTTTTTTTTTTTTTTTTTTTTTTTTTTTTTTTTTTTTTTTTTTTTTTTTTTTTTTTTTTGTTTTTCCAATCGTACAATTTATGAAAGTTTTTCGGCTCGAGCTCGATAGCAAAAGGAAAAATAAAAGATGTATGTATTGGAAGATATATTACGGAGTTGTCACGCTCGAACAGCCACATTTATGGACATTTTCATCGTTTCGTTTTGTTTTTTTCTTTTTTCTTCTTTTTTTTTTCACGTGATTTATATATAGATATATATTTCTTGGTGATTGTTTTTTTTTTCTCCACTTTGCCTCTATCTGCACTTTTTTCTCTGTCTCGTTCTTGTTCTTCTTTGCTACTCGCCATACCTTTTGTTCGTCTCCCAATGCGGGATGGGGGGGGTACATACGAATCGGCGTTCGCTCTCGAAGCTCGACGAAGCGCACGAACAGACAACCAGACTGAGAAATCGATTGTTTGAATCCTCTCCTCTTTCTCCTCCTTCTCTTCTCTTCCTCTCAAATTCCATCCTCTTCAAGGCTCTCCCGCCCCTTCTCTCGATCCCTTTTTCCATCCCTTCTTACCACTCTCTTTTCTTTCTTCTCGCTCACTGTCTAGTTGAGTTTCTTTCGATCGCTCTCTCTTTTTCCCTCTTCTTTTTTTATTTTTTCATCTCGCGTCCGTGCTCTCTTGTCCGTGCCTCTTCATCGCTTTTGCACACCCTCGCCAATTTCACATTTTTCGATGTTTCCGCATATTCTCAGTTTTTCTTGCATCTCTTTTTCCTTTCTCTCCCTCTCTTGGTCTCTTTTCCCTTTGGACTCTCGGTCTGGCTGGCCCATCAACCAACGTTGAGATACAACGAAAAATATTTTTTCTATTAATTATTTACTCAAATATTTGAAAATGTTCGGAAATTTCGTTGCATTCCATTTTTTCATTGAGCCCCAACGTTGCCAACTTCAATGTCATCATCAACAATAAAACTTTGTGTGCAACGGCATGCTCCAAAGTTTTTCTTCATTTTTTGTTCTACTCTTTAAAAAAAAAATGGCGAGTCTGGAATACAAGAAATTGAAATGCAATTTGCCTGTGTGCAACCGATATAAGAATCTGGACGAATTGACAAGCGCAAGCGAGAGACAGCAAGGGACGGGGGGGAGCAGGCAGAGAAGCGGAGGAGTGAACGAGCCGCTGTTTGCTCAGCGTGGGCTCCTGTGGGAGTTTGCTGCAGGGAAACGGCTGCAGGGCGCGGGCGGGAGGCTGCGCTTTACACAATTTCCTTCGCTTGGCGTAAACGTGAAAGGACCTTAAAAGGACGCATACATGTATTTCTCTATACAAAAGATATATAGTTATAGTTGCGAATAGGAAATAATAATATCGATAGATTACGAGCCACCAAGGACAGAGAAAAGGGGCCCAAGCGCGAGAGGGTGAAACCCAAGCGAAATGGAAACTGCTCTAGGCACAAATGTATCCATCCTTTTATATATATGTCTATGTACGTAGGTACGTGTATACAGAAGTACGAATGTTTCTATGTGCTGGAAGGAACGACAGGTCTCACAGGACTGGCTCCCTCGGCAGGGCTCAATATTTCATGGAGTTTATGTCCTCCGATGTATACACATCCCATACACGTGCCATACACACTTCGCATAGCATTTTCCGACCAACCCTCCTTTTACCTTTCCCCTTTTGCTGCCCCCCCCCCCCCCTCTCCCGCTTCTCTCGGGCTGCCCTTCCCTCACGTATTCTCGACAGTCCAGACGACAAATTATACAGCAGTGGAAAATGTCCTTACATATATATTCCCTTGGTATAAACAGAACGATAGCTCCCATTACGAAAACAAAACAATAAAACTACCCTCCAATATTCCGTGAAATAAGGCACATGGTGGATCGCTGCATAGTTTTTTTGCCCATGGAATTTTACTCATAAGCTTTTTCCCAGTTGTTTCATTGAAATTATTTCGTTGTCGTGATCAAGTTGTTTGTTTTTGTTTTTTTTTTTTCGTAAATTATTTCATGCGACCTTGGACGAAAAAATTCTCCGTCTGGTCTCGACTTTTCTTCGACTAATTGGTTGTTGGTCATGTTTTTGCACCCTCGTCATCTCGTTGTATCAGTTTTTTCTTTTTTTTACGTGGATTTGCTTTGTCTCGGCAGATTTACTCGCTTTTTTTTCCTCTCGCTCTCTCTCTCTCTCTCTCTCTCTCTCTCTTTCGTGCTTTTTTCGAGAGTCTCCCGCATCCTCGTCACTCTTTTTTTACCGTGTTATAATAGGGTTGTCTTCTTTTTCCCTTCACCTCCCTTTTCGTCGAACGTTAGAGGTCGGAAAGGGCTTCTCTAATGGAGTTTACGTGTAAAAGTGCAAGAGGCAAAAGTGAGATCGAAAGCGGCCAGCAGGCAAAGACGCGGGGACCGCGAGGCACGGGGACCATCGACTCTCTCCGGCGGACTCAGCTTCACCAAGCTTTGGCATCATTGCACCCTTATATATGTTTATATACGTATGAGCAGAGAGAGAGAGAGAGAGAGAGAGAGAGAGGCGTGCGACGCTTTGAACTGTGATGATGGTTCGACATCCCCTCCGCCCTCCTCCTCGTTCTCTCGCCTTTGCCCGCTATCTCGACACCTTTCTCTCACGCCGGTGACAAAATTGAAGATTCGAGAAAGATGCACTGATCCCGACTGTGCAGAGAGCCCATAAAGGAGATGCCACGTTACTCTCTTAACTTCATTTCTATCCAAATTTTTTGTTATTTTTTCATTGTCCAATTAATTTTATAGAAAAAAAGCTGCTTCGCCTTTGTCGAGTCGAGTGTGTTGAATTTTTCATACTATTATTCGCCAAGTTCATTAGGAAAATTGGAAAAATGGCAGGGGCCTGGTCGATTTTTGTTGTAAAGATTTTGGAAAATGGAAATTTTTAAAATTCCGTCCATGTGTGTGTTTTTTTTTTTTCGTTGTTCTGGGCTGTGAAGAGGATTTTTATTTTTTACCAACTCTTTCGCGTACAAAATTGCACATCGCCTCACTCGAGGGTCACACTTTTTCGTACGTATATTTTAACTCGGATTCCTCATACATTTTCTTCCAGCGTGCTCGCTTCTCATTTTTGTCCCTCCCGGAGGTTTTTGTCTGCTCCTGCTTGGCTTTTTTGTTTTGTTTTCCTCTTTCTCTCATACACTCGCGCTACCGTCCGTTTTTTTTCTTCTTTTGACTCTCTTGTCCTTTTTCGTAACATTTTCTATTTATCACATTTCAGTTGTTTCTCTTTGGTTGATTCTGGCTGGTGGTCGCGGCTACACGATCCTCGCAAACCTCCTTTTCCCATTCTATCTCTTTCTTTTACTCCTCGCTCGCCACATATCCAGAGTGGTGCACGTGCGCTCTCGGCCGCAAATTTTCCTCGCTCTACATCGCTCCTAAGTAACATCTCCTGAAGTGTTATTTTCGCTCGTCTCTTTATCCCTCCCTTTTTCTTAATCTTTTTCCATCAGATACGAGCACCAGGCTCGTACGAAACTCGGAAAGGTCCGCGCACCGGAAACCCATGCAGAATTAATGCTATATATATATATATACAGTATATACGTGTTATATGTGTATATATAGGTATACAGGATAATGGGGATGTAGTTTTGTAGCGTAGCCGCAAGAAACAGCTCGCAGCTCTTTTACCGAGGGCTGAAACGCAGTCGTCGGTATTTTTACGAGTAGAGTGCTGCTTGTGCCTTCCCTGTACCACTATCCTCCCGTTCATTCGTCTACACTCGAGGAAAGAGGCTGCGAAAGGAAAGTGAGCTGGAGTAACCAAAGGGGATAGGGAAAGAGAAGGAAAATGTACTAGCACCAGGAGAAAAGGCAACTGAGAAATAAAGAGAGAGAGAGAGAGAGAGAGAGGAGGAGAAAAATTCTCGCGCGCAATTTCTACGTTTGCTCCAAAGTATCTCAGTCGCTTTCGTGTACTATGTACTTGGGTTTTTCCATGTATATAGACACCATAACCTATTTATGTGCGTATTTATGTGAGTAAAAACTTAATATTACTCGAGCTTGAGCAAAACAGTCCTGCCGGGCTTTAATCTTTACGTTAACAAAGACATTTTTCTTCTCTTTCTTTCGTTTTGGCTAGTCTGACTCTCGCGTTTCTGATTTTCACACACAGATTCGCTTCGCGTTTGTTACCCTCTCAAACAACGAGACACTTCATTACTCGAGAATTATCATTTTCCTTTAATCAATGCGTTCATTATTTTTACATTTTAATCGAAATTCATTTCATTCCTCTGATCGGGTTCAACATTTTTCATCTTAATAACAAAATTTCAAATTGGATTTTCACATTTTTCAATTTAATACAAATTTTCGAATTTAATTTGAAATTTTTTCAATTTAATTCAATAATTTGCACATTTTTTCACATTCAATATGAAAAATGTTTAATTTAAAATTTTAAACATTCAGATGCTGAGAGTTTCAGCGATTTTTCGTTTTCTTTTTCCTTATTTGACTCACAACTTCGGAAAATGTCGTCATATCAAGTGACACCAAAAAAAGCAACTAATTATCTACGCTCTCTTTTCGTTATTTCTTTTGTTGTCAACGTATAAATTTTCTCTATGGCGTGCAAATCGCGTTTGTTTGCGTTTTCTTCATTCTTATACTTCTTAATGTCTCTCTCTCTCTCTCTGTAAACACGAATGTGTATTGAATTTATGTCTCATAGGTGTGTTCAAGTGTGTGCGTGTGTGTATATGCTGGTGTGTGATTCGCACATACCGCGAAGACGATATAGAACGTCGCGAACTACATCGCGCAATAATCATTACTCTCTCGAGTCACCCGAGGAGATCTTCTCGTATATACCAAAGCTGTTTTGCCATGTTGCGTAACATCACCTCCGGTTTTGTTGAGCCTCGAGCAGCCCCAACGGAGTTTATTTATCCGTCTTCGCAACCTACTCAATTTCTCGTTTTTGTTTAAATATTTATTTGCCTCAAAACGTCTTTGACGATTTTTCAGGCAAATTTTGTTTCCATTTTTCATTGCTGAATACAGAAATAAAGTTTGCATCGATCTTTGAACATTTTTTCGTACATTTTCGAAATTTTATTCATTTCTTCATGCATTTTTGGGGTTTAATTCATTTTTTTAAATTTTTTTAAAAATTATTTATCCGTTTTTGGTTGTCCTTGAATTTGGATTTCGGTATTAATTCATTTTTGTTTCGATTAATGGTCGAGGTTTTTCTTTGAAGATTGTCATCGCGAGTCTGTGGCAAAAGAGTGAAAAATCAGAAAAATTGATTGTTCTAGTTCTTGGGGGCGGACAATAAACGGGCGCGCGCGCGCGTGGTGTTGAGAGGCTCTGACGTTTGTTATTTTTTCGTTTCGTCTCCGATTAATTGACTATTTTTCCTTTCGTCATATCTCGTCGTAGCGGCGACCCTCGTATCTACTGTGACGATTCATAGTCAAGTGGAATTTCAGAGATCGCTATCGAACGTTTTACTACGTTGATTGAGAGACCAGCCAGTCATGAAAATTTACGTCGTAGCAGGAAAAAAAAAAAAATTTGTCGCCTCGTGACGCTGTGTGTAAAGAATTATTTCAAATTTAACGGCTCGATTCTTTTTCGTAAAAATTCAAAAGCTCTGGAGAAAAAATATGCGAGACTTTTCTTTTATTGACGTTTTTCAAACACTCGCTGCGCTTTATTTGATTATTCATTTTTTTCATTCTCTTTCTGTTTTATTTTTGTTTGCTCGATATTTATGAATAAATAGAAGAAAAAATTGCACGACCAATTGACTCGGAGGTTGAATGAAGTCGAAACAATTGAGGGGCAATTATGGTTTGTTAGTTTTAACCACTTAAAGAGCTCGTGCTCGCTTATCGGTCGTAGCCTAGTTTCGAGTTAACACCTGACGTTTCTAACACTTTTCTCTACCTCTTCTCGTTTCTTTATTTCTCTCTCTCTCTCTCTCTCTCTTTCTTTACGTCGCGCTCCTTCTTTCTCGTTCTTATGATCAATGTTACACACACGAGCCAGCCGACTCCATACGTATCGTTTTTATCTCGTAACCCATCCCCCCTTTGCCCCTTTTCCTCCTTGCATTATGTTTCTGCCAAGGTAAATAGTAATCGTCGTCGTAATTTTTCGTCTTCGGTCCATAACAGGCTTTCACGCAACAGCCAGACGCACCAACGAGCAATTCGTTCGCGTAGCGTATTTTAGATTACACGAAGGAAACGCTACGTTTCTATATATCTTGACGATTTTTTTAGTTTTTTTTTTTTTTTTTTTTTTTCTTTCTCAACACTCGCTCGTACGTGGCTGCAGCAAAGAGTCAGAACCGATCGTACTCTCTCGCCTGTTTGTATTTCTCTTGGCGTGTGACGTAACCGAGCCTGTTTACGCAAAGAGATATGCCCGCGATCCACCTGAGGCTTATGTCGTTTTTATATACACGGTGTCCCCCCCCCCCCCCCCCCCCCCCCCCCCCCCCCCCCCCCCCCCCCCCCCCCCCCCCTCCCACCCCCCCCTCTCCTTCCTTCTCGACTGTTTCCTACGAAACTTTTACTGACGCGGCTACGAAAAAAAATTATTGGAAAAAATCACGATCGTCGAGCCGAAACTGTTGACAAATTTGGAAAGTTTCTTCCCATGGATTTTCCCTCGCATCGTATCGAGTGAAATTTTCATAATTTTTTATTTTCGACGTTGTTGAAGATAAAAAAAAGAATTTCGTGGCATTCCGATGATTCAAACTTCAGGAACGTTAATGCTTCGAGCTTCAGGCTCTTGGAAGATTGTCAGTGTCGTTATTGGCTACGGGACACCCTGTATATTTGTTAAATACTATTCATACAACTGTTGAATAAATGTGCAACTACGCTCAGCATGCTATAAGCCTCATCATACCCACTTCTCGCTCTTCCTCTCACTTATTTACACGTATTCTTTACTATCGTTTTTTTTTTCTCCCTCTCATCGTTTAGAGGCCCGATCACGTCGTACCTGGCTCGCACAAAACGCTCCTCTCTTTCTCTCTCTCGCTCTTTCTTGGGCTTTTTTTTTTTTTTTTCCTTTTAGCTTTATCCTCTAATTATATTCCCTCGTAGAGAATCGAACAGTGACATTTGCCAGTCGTTTCGCTCTCGCTGCAATATTTCTCGTTGCTTTTTTTTTTCTTTATAAATTCTTCTCGGAGACTTGGAAATCGAAGATGAGAATTGTGCGCTTTTCAATTTGACGTTCGATCGAATTTTATTGCCTGGAATTGTCCACCGAATAGGGAAATAAATTTTGCCTTCGTTTTTGTTGTTGTTGTTATTATTCATTGTGATGAAGTGAACAAAAAATGATGCTCGAGCTTGCCACGTTGGGATGCAACGAAAAATGTTAATTTTTATTGATTATTTGTTTGATTTAAAAAATTAATCAATTTATTTGAATATAATGCGAAATTTTGATCGTCAAGAAAAAAAGCGAATTTCGTTGCATTCCAACGAACTCAAACTTGAACGTGATAAAAAAGCAAGGATTTTTGTTTGTCGAATTTTCAAATATTCAAGGACTCATTACTCATGTAATGTTTCGTCTTTTAGCACAATAACTGCGTCATATCCGTTGGAAAAGTGTACATTTATGGGATATAGAGTGAAAATGTGAATGATGGCGCGATTCGGGCCGGGCGTTTTGTAAAAATACACGAAAAGTTTTGGTGCCATAAAGTCGGCTATTCGTTTCGGGGTTTCTTAAACGAGCAATGAGTTGGAGGAAGCCAGAGAGACGCAGAGAGGGGAGGCATTTTCGAATCCTTTTCTTATTTCACTCGGTGTGCTGTACAGGAGAAAATGTATTTTCTTTCTCTCATCGTGACACAAGTTTTGCTTCTTTCTTACCTTTTTTTTTTCTTCTCTTTCTTATTTCGTCTCGTTCTCTTACCTTTTCCTTTAGGTTTCGTGATATATTTACGAGAGGAACGATCTTATTTACGACGACGTAAAGAATCGAACGAGGAGGGCCTGATTGCGCGATTCCTCCACTACGACAACCAAGACACATTGTTTTCTCTCTATATATGACTTGCAATATATACGTGCGTCTATGTATAATACAATGGTTGTGTTTATTCCTGATAAGAGATAGCCGAGGAAGCCTCGATCTTTGAGTACGACTCTGTAGTTTTTTCTTCTTATTCCCGTTGCCTTTTTTCTTTTATCAGAGTTGCTGTGTATGTGCGCGCGCGCGCGCGCCTACCAGCCTCGTAAAAACATTTTGTTTCAAGTGCGTCCTAATCTATAGTACGTTTCGTACCGGATTGGCCACCATTACCAATTTAATATCCTTCGCGACTTTGACTTATTTCGAATCCGCCGTTTTTTCATGGAAGAAAATTCTCCACAGCCTCGAGACTTTTCGTCTCCGGGGATGGAAAATCATTTTCAACTCGTTTTGTCTTTTTTCTCCATAAAATTTGACATTTTTGAAAAGTTCTTTCTTTTTTTCTTGCGTCTTGAGGCATTTTTATGGACAAATTCGAATTTCCGCGGTTTTTTTTTTAAATTTTTGTGGCGCCTCGGCGTTTTTTCATCGCTTGGGATTTTTCGGACGGAATATCCTGTACAAATTTTTCGATAATACGCACGATGTTTCTTTTTATTTTTCGCTTCCTTCGCGCTCTCGCTCTCTCTCTCCCTCTCTCTCGGTACGAAACTCGACGATTCGTTTTTCGCACTCTAGCGAGAATGCACACGGGACGACAGTATATAAAACGCGCAGGTAAAATACTCAAAGGCTGGGGGCTCTCGTTCTCTCTTTTCTCGCGAGTCGGTTAGCTCACTTTTCGCATCTTTGCTATACGCGGAATCGTTACGTATCGCTCTCGGGTCCGTTATATAGCTTCCGGTTATTTTGAGAAACTCTAACGAAACGCATATTCTCGTATTCCCGCGAGACATTCAATCGGCGGAAGTTGAGCAACTAACGTGTTTCGTACCGCGAAACGTATGGACACCGGATAAACAAAAATTGAAGCTTCGCCATTTAATTATACGTGGAAAATATCATCGTTTACGGATTTTCGTTTACTTCCATTTTTTTTTTTCAAGTCGCAACTTCCTGCTTCGTGCCGATTTTGTTTTACCGGCCACGCATCTTTTCGCAGCGCTCACAAAACAAAATGTCGAATCAGAGGGAGCCAACGAATCACCGAGGCTATCGAAATAATGAAAGAAAAATGATATGAAGAAAAATAAAGCAATGATAATAATCCTCGTATAACGAATGAAATTGCTTTTTCAATTCTCCGAGCAATTCCATTTATATGCATCCAACATAAATATATGCAGTGAATTTCTGTTATTATTTCTTCCAGTCTTTCTCGCTCCCTCGAGAGAGACTTGGCCGTTCTCCTCTTGACTGGGTTTTTTTTTTGTTTTTTTGTTGATCCTCCGGCTTCCCATAGCTCGTTGATTTCGTTGCGGAACACCGACGAGACGAGTGAGTCATTGGGAGGAGCAAAAAAATGGGAGCGAGTCCCAATTCGTTTGCTCGATCGTGGCAGAGCAAAGAATGGGGAGAAATATGTACGGCCGGGGGTATGACAATAATTTCAATCAAAGAAGAGAGGCTTGTTCGTTCTCGACAACGTTTGCATTATGCGACGCGGCGCACTCGATCCGGCAATAGATCGAACACGAGGCTGGCGGAGCAGCGGAGAAGTTTAAGCGAAGGAGAAGAGAAACGAGCGAAAAACTCCATATCTTCGACCCTCTTGAGCCTTTTGTTTCGGCCATTTTTACTTTAATGCGCGCGTGGGAGGAGCCAGCTCCCCCTCCCCCCTGAAAGAAAAAAGAAACAAAAACGATCGAATGTCACTTGGCTAAAGTGCGTTGTACAAACAGAGCACGAGGATCGACCTCATTTTTCTTTTTCAGCTTCTTATTTAGTCTCGTTCGCTCTACCGCGCTAGCCTCGTCTTTGGGCTCTCGCTCGAGAGAAGCAACTGCTACACAAAAAGTGCCAAATGAAGGGTAGCAATTTAACGATAAAAACATACAATATATAAGATGGAAAAATGTATCCAACAAGTGTATTGTTTCGAAGAGGGGCCACGACAGCAGCAGGAGTTTTTTTTTCTCTCTGAGAAGCCAAGGTGGGGATGGAAAAGTGTAGAGAAGCAAGTGGCGATGGAAAGAGCAAGAACGACAATGATTCACCCTCCGCTGCTCGTCGAGTGATTAACGAAGGAGCTAGCAAAAGGATTTGTACGTCTCTGCACCAAGGCGAGAGGATAAGGACACCGAGAAAGGCAAAAGGAGGGCTTGGAATTTACCAAGGTACATGAAAGATGCAACAAGGGTTAACGACGAAGCTTTAACAGAGAGAGAAACGTCCCCTGTGTGTAGCAGACGCCCTAAGAGACAGAGCGATCCTCAAATGTTTGGGCTTGAATATATTTCTCCCCATCTCTTTCAACTTCCGCTCGCTCCCTCCTCATTTTCTCGTTTCCCCTCTCGTGCTTTTTCATACCGAGAAATTATTTGAGGAAGCAAAGCTCAGAGTCACTATTACTGTACAAACAAAGATATACGTCGACCAACGGTAAGATAAAAGGAGCCCGGAGGGTGAGTCGCAGTCGACTAAAGACAGCAGGGGGTTGCTGTTGGACAAAAAAAAAAAAAAACAAAAAAAAGCAAAAAAAAAAAACTGAATGATGGCAAGCATAGAAAGATGGCAAGTGGTTTGCAGAGTTTTGACGCGAAAAAGATGGCTGAATATGAAGAGTTAAGGAGGGTTGAGGCAATCGTCGCACGCGGAGGAGAGGCCCAAGGGGTAAGTGCTACCTTGAATAAGGGTTGCGGTTGAACCCCCGTCCTCAGTCACGAGAGACAGAAATTGTTCGGCAAAGTAACGAGAGAGAGTGGGGATCCAAATGAAAAGTGGCCGGAGTTGCGCGGACTAGTGGTTGCGTAACCGAGGACAAAAAAAAAAACAAAAAAAAACACGCTGCTTACACATAAAACGCGAGAGAGACGCTTGTGTGAGTGAGACGCCTCGGGAGAAGAATGAGTTTAAAAATGCGGACGGGCTTCGGTATAACCAACACAAGAGGGCAAGGGCAAAGCCTCGCCGAAGCAACTTTTATTTTTTTTCTTTTTCTTCTCGTATACGCCTGTGTGCTCTGTGACGTCGCATCAAGTACGAGAGCCAGCAAACTCGACAGGATCACGATATCCTCGACACATATATGTATCGTCCTTTTTGCCTCGCCCCTTCGCCGCATTATATACAAGGGATCCTGAGCGAAACCGCTTTTAAATGAAAACATTTGGTTTTCAAAGAATGCCACTGCAGTCGTGGCACGCGCTCTCCCTCCGGCCACGCCAGATTACTTCCTGTTCTATATTTCGCCACCACAACCTTCTTTCTCCACCCCCGCTCTTTGACGAAAGGAAATGGAAAACAACTTGTCCACACCAGCAGGGAATATCACCTCGGGGTGAATATCTCATTACTAATTACACTTTTTTTTTTCTTTTACCATTTTTCCTCGTGTCTTTGGTGTCGTGTATATTAATGATTTTGAAAATTCATCAATCTTGGGCTTGTCTCCCATTTTATGGACAAATTTTCGACCTTTCGATATTTTTTAGGGTAGCGCTTTATTATATTTATATTAAAAATGTTTCTACAGTGTGGGGGAATTTGTTTATTTATTTATTGATTTATTTACGTTAAGGAAAGAGAGTGACAGCGATTGGCTTCACAGATATATTTCCTCGGGGACGTCATTTCCAGTCAAGAGGAAAAACTTTTTTTATCTTTGCTCCTTGTTTGTCTCGTTTTTTCTCTTTGCTTTCTCTCTCTCTCTCTCTCTCTCTCTCTCTCTCTCTCGTTCTCGCGATCCTACGCTCACATGAATCTATACATATATGGATTCTTGTCCTATATACCCTGGAGTCCCCGAAAGTTGCTCGAAAGTCATTTATCTCCTTGGGTCCCTCGTATACGATCCGTTATTCCTACGCGTCACACTCTTTTTCCTGCTTCTCCTTGTTGAACGGAAAGAGACGAGCGAGAGGGAGGAATTGCGGGTCGAATACTGTTAGAAATTGTAACGGAACACACGATGGGAAAATGTAGGAGGACAAAAGCTTCTAAAAAGAAAGAAAATGGTGAAGAAAAAGAAAAGAGCAGGATAAAATCGTGTTTCTCGCTTTCGATTCCCCCCTCCTTTTTGCCTCTCCGGAGTTTTTTTTCTCTCCATTCGGTTTCTGGGGGGCTAGCAATCTTTGAAATTGCTGGACGAGCACGAAGGATATAAAATTGATTGGTCCGGAAGATATCGCGTCAGCTGTCTCGCGGTCACGTTTTATCGACGCTACCTCCTTCGATCTATACACACACACACGACATACCTTTTTCTTTATATATACAGAAGGCTATTTTTCGTAATACATTTTGTACATTTTTACGGCACCCTCCTCCCTCGTGCCAACTCTAAAATCATAATTCCTCATATACCGACCAAATGTTTACCTATAAATACGACTTATCTTTGCACCCGCTATTTGTATACATTTACACGCTCTGCGGCCCTTCGAGGTGTGATTTTTTTTTTCTTATTCTTCATCTTCTCCTTATACACAGGTATATTATAACCGGGACTAACAGGTTTTATTGTGTGTGCCCGGTACCGGCTTTATTTTCGGGCGGAGGGACCGAACGACCCGAGGGTTTACGAGAAATCCGATACCCCCGAGCTCTTCCGAAAGCGCCAGGTCAATTCACCTGTTTAAGCCCCTTGGCGCACCGATTGTTGTGCAACATCCCAAAATAACACTATGCCCAAGTCCTATTTTAAAGGAATTATCCGGTGGAGCTCATTGCCTTTTGCCCCATTTCATTTCCCTCCTCTTTTGCCTTTTTCGTATTTATAGTTTTTTTTTTTGCAATTGTGCGGGCTACGAAATATATCGTAGGCAACGTCTTTCGCTTACTTCTCGCTAACAAACCACGAAGAATGAAGAAATAGGGGGGAAGGGGCAGAGACGTAGACACAGTTCAAGTTTCGTGCGGTTTGCCACTCTTTTTTTCTCGCTCCCATTTTATCCTTTTCCTTCACTCTGTCTCTTTTTATATCGGTTCCAGACAATAAAGCCCCGAGGTCTTGTTTTGCCTTTGGCTGACCACGCTGCGGCGAAACTCCTCCGAAAGAATTTTCCTTTTTCGCTTTTTTCACCCGAATTTTTTCTTTTCATTCTCGTCTCTTTTCTTTTTTTTTTCGCTTTCCGTCTCCGCCGCAACTCCTTTTCACTTCACGTCTCCTGCTCCTCCTCCAACCCCTTTCCCCAAATTCTCTTTTCTTTTGCCCTTTATTCTTTCACCCTTACTTTCTGTCTTTCTATTGCTTCGATGCTCCCAGCTTTCTCCGTCATATACATTTTTCCAAGCTCTCTTGCTCGCCTCCCCAACGAGAGGATCTTTCCTCCTCTCTTCTTCCTCACTCCTCTCGCTATATCCATTTCTATTTATAAGTTTTGTCCTCTCGCTCGTATGGACCATAAGACAATCTCCTTTTGCTATTTCTTTCATCCCTCTTGACATTTTTCTCCCTCTCTCTCTCTCTCTCTCGTTCCCTCTCCCTCTGGCATTCTCCATTCTGGACATAATTTTTTTTTTTACTTTGACTCGAACAATTCGGCGACAGCGACGAGATGCATTGTGTGTGTTTGGCCAGCTTTTGTCTGAAACGTCGGAGGAATAGAGTCGTCGGTTTCTGTTTGAAGATTTTACTCTCGCCACGAAAGAGAGGAGCGAGGAAAGAGGATCGAAGAGAGAGAGAGAGAGAGAGGAAGAGAGATTCCGCTCGGTCGACTCTTCCGGCGCAAAATTCGGAGAACGACGCCAAAGTCGGGGCGGGACGTTAACCGGGGTCCGGAGAAGGCTCGAGCCGCGAATCTCTCCTTCCAACTGCGCTTTATTTTTTCTCTTTTGTCATAATCTTTACTCTCCTACGCTTTTATCTTTCATTCTTTCTTCATGTTCTTTTCCTTCGTCCCCGAGTTAGTCTGGCTCCTTGTCGCCGAGCGCGCTCGACGCACTTGGCACGTTCGCCAATTTACCATTACTCTGTGCAAACCGAATCTTTTTCTCTTCCTATCCTTCTTCCCTCCTCTTTCGTTCTTCCCCTTTAACCCCCCGCACCATTTCTCGTTCTATAAACTTTATTATTCCTTTCCCTATAGCTATACGTAGCCTTATACATATGCGCGCGCGTGTTTGTGTCTGGCGCGATGTGTGGAGCGAGGAAAAGCGAGTGGTATGAGAAAATCCGCAGTGACCCCGATATCAAAGCGGCGGTAGCCCCGAGAATATCCGATCCGTGCGTGTATAAGCGAACAAATTTCGTGGAGACATTGTATCCTTTGCGCCCTTTCCCCTGATGCTTCTTTTTCCAAGGCTCCCAGTCATCGCCCTCGGACTCTGCACACATTTTTCTTTTTTTCCCCGTCATTCGCTTTTTTATTCTTCTTATAAATTTGTCAATCTTTATTTGGCCACCCAGGGAGAAAGACATGCACGAGCAGAGAGAGGCATAAGGGATGCGAATTTTTTTCTACTTTCCCCGGTAGACCGAAAGCCGTTGCGACACCCCAGAACGTAGCAGGTGTAGTCAACGGGCTCCTTCCAGAAATATATCGTATCCTGGACATTTTTTACTTTTTTCTTTTACCCAATTTGCCTTTTTATTTTCTCCTCGATCCTCTTTTTTTCTTTTTTCCTTCGACCTCCGCAAAGGAAAAGGGTCGAGCCACGTACTCTGCTTCTGTGTCTCGTAAACCGGAAGAGGAGGGCTCACTCACGGATATATATATATATATATATATATATACAGAGACGCCTTGATACTGGTATCCACCGGATTCACAGTTAGTGCTTTTGACACAAAGGTATACACCTGAATATATATCCGACTATTTTTATCCTCCCCCTAGCTACACACGCTCCACCGTCACACACTATGTTTCGCCGTTTTTTGGCTCATCTTCTCTCCACCTTTTCCTTTGCTCGTTCTTCCCTGCCACATTTCTATTCTACAGAAAATTTAACCTGCTCGTCCCCCCGACTCGACGCGCTTAATATCTATATCGATATTACGCATTCACTTGCCTCCTTTACCGGCGGTCTTGTTCCGCCTGGGTGCTTCTCATTGCAACACACAAAGCTCCTCGGCGACATGACGAGTCCCTTCTGCGGCCAAAGAGCAAGCTCACGACGCCATTCCCAAAGTGGCCTCGCACTTTGAGGGCTTTTAATACTTGCTGTTGGCAAATATTGGAATGAAAATGAGATTATTCATAGACGAGTTACAATGGCATTCGAAACTTTATTTGCTGCTCGTCTTGCAAACAAATACGAGCGCTTGTCAAATTCTCAACTTTGGCCCTTTTCTTTCTTATTCTCCTGTGTGCGTTTCCGTGGGTTTTTTCACTTATTTTATTCTTCATCAGGTTGAAAAAGTCGAACACGTAATGAAAGAGAGGCACGAAGAGAAAAAAAAGCGGCGCACAACTTATACGAGGGCTTTATCGGGATTTAAGTAAACCGATCGAACTATCGGATGGGTCAACACGCCCTTTCGCACGTAATCCTCTTTCCAGAAAAGTCGAAGACGATTTATCCCCCTTTTTCCACTATATCCTTTAACCTCTCTCGCACCTACCCACTCCCCCCTTTCCGCCCCTCGGTCCTCGGTCCTCTCTCACCACTTCCTTACCGATTTTCTACTCTCTCCCTCGCCCCCTGTTTTTTTTTTTTTTTTTTTTTTTTTTTCCTCTCCGCACCTTGTCGTCCTTCCGAAATGTCCTTTTACAATGGGCCTAGGGCAAAGGGAGACGAGCCGAACGCCCGACCATTGTCCACGTTGAGAAAAAAACGTGAGGCACCAAGATCGCGCATGTATTTATTGGATCTCGTTTCGTTTTCATTGGATTTTGCAAGTTTTCCGGGATGGATCGTACGATGGTGGTGCTCGTCAGACGGCAAGATATAATCGCCGCAGAAAAATAATCGAGTGGCGACGATAGAGAACGCGACATCGCTTCTTCGATTTGTCTCCTCGAAACTGTCGCTATGACGGATCGACCGAGGCAATGAGCCGCCAATTCTTTTCTCCCTTCTTTTGCCCCCAGCTCAACACTCTGCATCCTTCATCTCGTTCGTACTTTCTTCTATCATTTTTGTTAGGCCTACACGGGCTTGAAAATGTTGTACACCATCCTAAATTTCTTGCTCCTCGCGCCGCTCTCGGGCTTCTCCTCCTATATGACTGAATTCTCGGGCGTCGACGTCGTACATAGACTTTTCTCATATCCGTACAGCGAACATGACGCGACATCGTCGACCCCGACGATCACTCTCCAAACAATTTTCCACATAAATATAAGGGGCTCGCGAAAATTGGACAACTTTCAAGCGCGAAACCAATAAAAATATGCTCTCGCTCTTAATGTTTTTGCTCATAATATTTCACAAAGGTTGTATATTAATTATACAAATTTTCTTTCTTTCTCAAAAATAAAAGTTGTTGATGCGCGAAAAATTAGGGCCAATTATATTATCGAGGACTTGTAGCTCTCTGATAATCTGACTTTTACGACGATGTTCTCAAAGTTAACCACAGGATTTTCGGCTGGCCTACTCATCCACTCTTAACTGGTTCGGTAATCTCTTGGCGAATTTATCGTCTTTCTCACAGAATTAGAGATTTCGATTTTTGTTGCCTCACTTTTGCCTCGCCCTCGCTCGCTCTCCTCCACCTCGGCCTTTGCCAAGCGCCAGGGGATTAAATAGCCAGAGCTTGAATTATTACGCCGAGGGGTTGCCTTCCCAACCCTTGGATAGCTCTTACAGCTGGCTCGCAATGCGGCCGCGGACCAAAAACCGAAACTCCGCACGGGGTCAATCGGCCGTTTTTATATCGTTATTGTAACGAATATTCTCTCCAGAATTCTCGAGAGCATCGCGCGGCCAGTTTTCGGGCTTTAGTGGTTTCTCCTATTTTGTGTATCTCCCGCCTCCGCGAATGATTATTGTCTAGGCCTCGTGTCCAAATGTCTACGGACTCTAATTTATTCAAGGCCGACGGTTTAAACATTTTTACATGAAATTTTTCTTTCTCTTATGGGATGTGGATAAAAGGATAAAAGGATGTGGACGGAGACGAAGCGAGAGTGAATAAGACTGAGATAATGGCTTGTTTAGAGTGGGCATGTGGTCGTATAGCGTGTAAAATACGAGGATGCCTTGGCTAAGCCGACCGCATAGATCGTGCAAAGCTGAGAAAGCCTCGTGTGCGCTCAATGTGCCCTGGCTCACCTCACACACCCTCACTAGTAACTGAGCCTCACCAAAAGTGCAACCGAGACAATGCCTCCGAGAGGAGAAGAAACGAAAAGAGCGAGACGTCAAAATAATATAAAGCTCCATTGCCCGCCTATAACTTTGTACCGAGCGTCTCAAAAGTCAATCCGGGCTACTTGATTATTTTTATTCGCCAACGGTTTATAGTTGGATAATATTATTTTCATCCTGCGATGGTTGATACAGATTTTTGAAACTTTCTGGTAGCGAGTCTGTGCTGGTCTTCTCTTTGGCAATTTCTGCTCTTTCAACGATCGCTATTTTCTTACGTGCCTTGCCTACTCTATGCTCTATACGCCAGCCACAATAACTCGGAATGCACGCAACTCCTTGGCATCCCTTTAGATATTTTTCTCAACCGCAGACTCTTAACTTCTCGCCTCTGCTCTTTCGCCACGTTATGTGGCGTTCCTTCGCGTTGTTAGACCAAAGCTTATAACTCTCCTGGCGGAGCTAAGATCAAAACAGCTTTTGCTCCTGCTCTTCGAGTCAGAGCTCCAAAAGGATAAAAATACTAAATAAAACAAGACTCGGAGATGCGAGTTAGGCGAGACGTGTGAATCGCGCGCTCAAACTTGCTTCTTCGCCTTGAAAAGCCCACGAACGCACAAAAGAGGGATCACACACGTTACTCTCGTATAATATATTGAGTATGTCCTAAGAGATCAAGCTTGAGATGCCGAAAGCCTCGAGACCAAAGCAGATTGATGATTATAAATATAAATCCGCATAATATTTGGGAAAAAGTTTTTTTTTTCTTCAAATTTACTTCATTTTTTTTTCAACGAAACTTTTCTTTTTCTGTTTCAGGTAAGATTTCTATCGCGCCGTTACGAATAGCGACTCACGAATCTCATGGGAATTCGTAAGTTTTTTTTTCACCAAAGCTCATTATTTTCATTGCAATATTCCAATTTTTTGTGTCACCAAAAATCAAAGACACAAATCATATTTGTTTTTTTTTTTTAATGAAAAGAAAAAAACCATCAATTAATTATTTTCTCCGGAGATGGTGCGAGAGGAAAAATTATAATTGTCGGAGTTACGAAGTTTTTGGTTGTTTCGAACTGCGTTGGGGAGAGCGCAGGATCCGCGGACTGCGATAAACTGGCAGTTTATTATAATTTAATGCTTATACGCGGTGTACACGCTTAAAGCCTCGAGGATATAGAGGCAAGAGCGTTTTGGACGAGTTGGCAGTGTCCTCTTTATCCGGGAAAATCCATCCTGGAATTCGTCATGCTTACACACATATAGCGACACTTGAATGTCCATTATATATATATATGTATATAGAGAAGACATGGAGATAATTATGTACGGGTAGATATATATATATATATGCTGGTTGAGCGAGTGGATATATTAACGCACTCTCATGCCCGCGAAGCCTTTCCGCTTGGGATGAAAGCGGAGAGGGGTGGGGGATCAGACCTCGACGTAAATCCGTGACTAGAGGTCGGTATATATACGAGCTCCCGCGTCGAGAGCCCGCGCGCGAGGTCCAGGGCCTTAAATCCTGGCTTATGAATGCGTAATGTTGATGATTCTACTCTTTCTCTCGGTCTCCCTCAAACTTTCACCGAGTATCTCTATGCAACTTGGTATAAATGGAACACCATGGGGTTACGTTGTCATGCTCCCTTTCCTTTTTACTGATAATAACGAAGGGTACGTTCACCCTGTAACTATCGTGAGGCATGTGAGCGAAGGGAGGTGGATGGCGAGCAGCAGAAGGGCCGGCGAACGTTCGGAGAATGAGGCAAAGAATTTCTTTTATCCCCTGCGCGCGCGCTTTCGATAATGGCCAACTCGGCTCTTTAAATCGATGGGCCGATTACACGCGATTGCCGCATGACCTGGAACCCACTATGCTAGATAATACGTACAGCGAAAAAAATTATCTTAGCCGTGTGTTTGTGTCGGCGCTGTCGGTCTCGCTGTCGCTCCCGTTGCCGTTGCGTATATATAAGCTATCCAGGAAGGAAGGTGAGCTCGACGCGCGCTCGAGCATCCAATTATATCACAATCTCTGTAACTGGATATACCGGTGTAAGACGTAAAAATAATAGAGGGAGAGAGAGAAAATAAGTAATCTCTGATGTTATCACTTTGAAATTTAATCCAATAAGTTGAAACGTCGAAATATAGTTGATGGTTTTCGTGTGCGTTTGACAGCGGTTTCGATATTCATATCAAATCTGTATCGTCCACTGTAAAAACGATTTATTTATAAATACCAGGATACCAACTGAATATATTTATTTATTATAAATAAATGATTTTATCAGTGCCTCGATTTTCTTGTTTGTTGATCGTTGGTCCTTCTTGAAAATTGAATTTGAAATAACGTCGCTAATTGATTTTGAGTTATGAGCAATTATCGTTGGCTCTGCACATGCGGATAAATTTTCTCGGACTATTTCGTCCGAGAAGAAAGGAATAATAAACAATAATAAAAAGTGTGCGATGAGAACACGATATGAAAACATTGTGTCCCCTCTGCTTATCCAGTGCGGAAATCATACAATGATCAATTCAAGTGCGTGCGTGTAGCGTCAACGTTTACGAAATTGTAGGCATATAGGAGAAACAGTTGGAGAAGGTGATGGAGCGGGGGCGAGGATCGGCCGAGGGCAGGAGAACGACGAAGGGGGAAGAGGGGGGGGTTTATCGATTTGGTGTTCTCGATGCGTACAGGCTACATGAGCCAGCGGAATTATCGCGCCTCGTCACACGTGGCCACACTGTCGCTTGCGCTTTGCACGTTTGTCTATAGCCTCGTTGCCCTCCTGCCCCCTCCCGCTCGACCGTCACCATCAATCGAGAATTCTCACTATACCGTCTCTTCCAAAAAACATTCCTCGGACACGCGATCCAACGAGAGAATCAAATTTCAGGCGAAAAAATAGTCACTTGTTTATTGTTTTTACGATTCAGCGGTCGCGGGATCTCTTGATTATTCGCTAAGCGCCAATCCCGAGCCGTCCCGACGCGCCCACTGCACGAAAATTCGATTTTTATCCCTCTACTAATTTTTTTTTTAATATCTCCAAAACGTGTCCCCGCCCCGAAAAAACGACTCGAAACTTTTTTCTTCAAAATATTTCAAACACTATTTGTCCCCGTAATATTGAAATGACTTTTTTGGAACTTGCTCTATTTATATACGCGAATACAGATGGATGGATTTGTTAGCTCGAGAGGATAGACTGCGAGAGCCAGACAGTGCTCGGATTTCAGCACCCGTGTCTCTCCACTCGTCGCTCAAACCTTCACTCGCTCCTCTCTATACACATACTCGCGCCATGGATATTTCTATATGTCACATATTAATCTATATATTGGCACGCATTGGTGCTCGCCTTGGTATGTTGTGCCCGGTGACAATATACCGCAACCATACAGTCATCCTTAAATAGCCCCGATTTCTATTCAACCCTCTCTGCAATTGAGCGATACTATCGAAACAATGACGTGAATCTGTATTAGAAATTCGTGCCTCGACAAACATTAACTTGTTCCAATATTTACATGCACAAACAGGAAGAGCCCCAAATGTTGTACATTTGTCATTTTGGCCATTTCTTTGCACTCGCCTTTGATCATGACATTTTGAAAACTCGATAAAACCAAAGCACAGAGTACAATATTCTTTGATACTTTATTTATTATTATCGTGGTTGTCGGTTATTGAGTAACGTGTGCATTTTCTTCGATACACTTTGGTTATTTTATTTTTTTTTTCGCTTCGTGTCGAACGTTCCATTCGCAGACCGAACTGTCAAGAATTTCACTATCGAGCACATTTTTATCGAGTCTCTGTGTTTCACCGTGTAATGCGACGTCAGTCTCGACGTACAACACACGTCGCGTTATCAAATATCTTGAGATGTATCGGAGGCATTCGCTTTTTTTTTCATTTGTTTTGTATTCAAATGCCACGTGTCACCTCGTAATTCTATGACTTAGCGGGCTCGGGGAAAAAGGGAAGAGCGAGAGATGGGAAGGATCGAGCAATGCATTACGATCAAGGAAACACGAGACGCTCGGGGGAGTGCAAAAAAAAAAACAACAAAAAAGATGCCGAAATTGCAAGATTTTTTCTTCACTCGATTTCTTGGGATTTCTTGACCTTGAAATAAATGTTGAGTCGTGAGGAAATGAATGGACGAGGCAGTTGTTAAATAAATCGTCGGATCTTGCATTTTGACGCGTT
>JAPYYS010001680.1:0-15123 GCA_030522525.1 Campopleginae sp. 14b
AAAAGGAAAAAAAACAAACAAAAAATAAAACGAAGAAAAAAAAATAAAAAAAAAAAAAAAAAATAAAAAAAAAAAAAAAAAAAAAAAAAAAAAAAAAAAAAAAAACAGATCGTGTTCGGTTTTTTATGTTGCAAATGTATCGGTCTGAAATATCGTGAATTCAGGGCAGGCGATTGACGTTTCGACGAATGTAATGCACTCGTTACAGAATTCAAGGATTTTCGTCTCTTTTTTTTGCGTTGAAACGACCTCGGTCGTATATTGACCGAAAAAAAAATAATAATAATGAAAAAAAATGGCAGGCCTCGTCACCAGCTTCGACGTACTACATAGGCGCGGCTGTCGAATACCATCCAGTGACTAAGGGAAACAATGGAACAACTATCGCTGACGAGAACGCCAAGAACTATCTCAAGTTTCTGAAGAAAGCGAGCGATCACGTAAGGGAAGCTTGCCAATTTGTTAGCTGGTCAATGATCCACAACATTCTCTTCCTACATCTCCGAAAACATATACTTCATATTTTCATCAATATAAATATATCCTTTAGCATCGTACGACGATATATATTTCAGTCTCTATCAACAGTACCATATGATTCGATATTCCGATTTCGTCGTTCCTATTTTTCCCGATGCCAGCTCAAAAGCTAAAATCAAATTATTGATTTTATCCAAAAAAAAAATGACAAAATGCAGTGATAAGCGAAAAAAAAGTGTGAAAATAATTAATTAGTTATTTACTGCCAATTAGTCGATTAATTATTTTCAATAACTTTGTCATTAATTAATTGGTAATAAATTATTTTCATAGGTTTTTCAATGAATTATCTAATTATTATATAAAGTAATTGATAGTAAGCAAAGTCTCTACTGGAAATCCATGTTTTTTCGGGCTTATGAACAGGAGGTGGACATCATCGTATTTCCGGAAGGTGGTCTGACCGCCGGTAGACCGGCGGCCGGAGCGACACCTGCCGAGATACGTTCTGCCTTGTTGCCTCATGGCTCTTACGTGCCTGACCCCAAGGATCGTGTCGCACCATGCAAAAACGATTCCTCCAACGTAATGCAGGTAAATTCTCCGTAAATTGCTTCTGAGCAATCGCTAAAGACGCAACGACGAATCGTTCATCTTTTTCCTTTATTTTACTATTTTATTAATATACGAAAAAATCTTGAAAAATTCATGAGCCGTTAACTAAATATTTGAATTATTTTTTTCCATCAGGATCGTTGTCATTCATTTATTTTTCTTCCAAACTCGAAGTTTTTAGAAAAAAATTAAACGAAAAATAAAAAAAAAAAAAAAAAACACACATTTTTTTCAATAAAATCGAAAAATGTCCGGAAAATTTTGTCCAACTTTGGTCTCGAATGAGAAATTTCGTTTGTGAATGTTCCTCCCGAGGTGGAACTGCAGTTTTATGGACGAATAAAAAAAAAAAAAAAAAAATCTGTCGGCAGGCACTGAAGGCCATATCCTGTGCAGCGAAGCAATACGCAACGTACGTGGTGGTTAATTTGAACGAGAAAGCGACGTGCGCCAGTGAAAAAATAGTAAAAGATTGTAGCCCAGACGGTCACGCGTTGTACAATACGAACGTCGCGTTCGATCGTCAAGGAGTGATCGTGGCGAGATACCGGAAATGGAATCTTTTTGGGGAGCCAGGATTCAACGTCACACCGAATGTTGAGCTGTCGACGTTCCGCACAGATTTTGACGTCACATTTGGACAATTCATATGTTTTGATATTCTTTTTGATAAGCCAGCTCTAAGATTGTTGGACGAAGCCAAAGTAACGGACGTCCTATTCTCGAGTCATTGGTTCTCCGAACTCCCTTTCCTCGTCTCAACCTCCGTGCAGTCTTCGTGGGCTCAGACGAACAACGTCAATCTCATCGCTTCGAATTACAACGATCCGTCGAAAGGAAGCAGCGGCAGCGGAATCTACGCTGGCGCCGAGGGAATCCTCGCTAAGCTCTCGTTCGAGAGACGAGCCAATGCACTCGTCGTCACCAAAGTCCCAAAATTCATAAACGGCCGACGCGAGTATCGATCTAATCCTCTCGACACGATCACGTACTCGTTCACTAAAAATGAAATTTCAACGATCGACGGAGCCGAACCTGCTCCGCAACTCGTAGTCGCCAACGATGATCTCTCACCCTACACCACACAACTTTTCGCACCAGCCAATGGCACTCACTCCGTCACTCTCTGCGATCGTGGACTTTGCTGCCAATTCGCCACCGACACGACTCATCACGGTGCCCCTGGACAAAACAATGCCAAATACTTCAGGTTTTCACTTTTTTATATTCGTTTACCAAATCTAAACAATTTTTCAACAATTTTTCTCCCGAGCCAAACTGCTTTTTCAATTCGGGATCGTACAACTCTCGAAATCATTTTCTATGCTATTTATGAACATTTTTAACATTGCCGATTGAGATTCTGCCAAGAAGAGACCGAAAAAAATGTCCACCTAGTTCTCAAATCCTGTAAAAGTGGTTAAGGAGTTTACCGAACCTTCACGGATAAAAAAAAAGTCAATTCTCATGATTTTTTGTCCACCCCTAAAAATCGTATAATCACTCGAATTTCATTTTTCTCAACTATTTCTCAATATCCCGTCATTTTCTGCACGGCAAGGTGCCTGAAGAATGTGAACAAAGAGTTCGAAATTTCAAAAAAAAAAAACAAAAATCTAGAATCACTCGAGTTGGAAATTCTCAGCAGGAACGATTTTTCTATCATCGCGATACATCAACGTCGCCATATTTCCCTTGCCCTATAAATTTGGCCGAATAATTTTCGTGAGGCTAAGCAAGCTCACGGCGATCCGAATAGGAAAAAAGTGAAAATTTCGGTACGTACGAACGATTGTTCACGAGAAATTGTTTTTCTCTTTTCCAGATATCGTTTCGCCGTGTTCAAGGGCGTTCGGTCATACACGGGAAAAGGTTCCGGTGGCGTCGAAGTTTGTGGATTAATATCGTGTACGGACGACACTCCGTCGAGTTGCAATCGTCGATTCGACACGAACGAGATAATCGTTCATCCTGTGACGTTCAACTCGATCGTGGTGTCTGGAAACTTTACGATTGGACGAAACATCACACGTGTCCCGATCGCGATCAACACGGATTTGCAGCCTCTGAACGTGAGTGATTTCGCGTATAAAGCTGCAAATCTCAACGGGACTGACGCCAACTTGAAAATTAGTCTGAAGAAGAGTCGTTCCGGTCTAATGACTTTTGCCATTTGGGGAAGAAACTTTACCGAGGATGGGACACCAGTGACCCGATCGTCGGCAGGCCGGACCTCGCCTTTTCTCTTCATGCTCGTGGTTCTTGTTATTCTTGGAGTAGCAAACACCGAGCTCCTTAATCCACTGGCTAATGTAGCGTGAAAAGTCAAGCCCTTGCCACATTCCATCCTCGCGATAAATCCTCCGAACAAACAAATAAAACAAACAAACTAAAACATATGCCATTCCGCCACCAAAACTTGAAACTAAGTAAAACGTGAATATATTTTTTCTCTCGAGACAAGGATCGCCCTGAAAGGATTCAACAAATATCACTAAATATTACTCGTACATGCTCCTGAAGTTTGCATCGTTCGAGTGCAACGAAATATGTTTGTATCAATTTTTTGTTAAATTACAAAAACTATGACAACGTCGATTTTCTCTTTGGATCCTCCGGAGATCTTCTCCAGAAAGATCAACTAAATTTCGTTGCATCCCAATTCTGCAAACTTCGACATCGTATATTATTCAAATAATCCACATTGCACCACCAAGCTAAACAAAACGAACGCGAAATCGCTTACACACGAACCTCACATGGATCAAACTTTTTCAGGGCGATCGGACGAACATGAGCTAAATGAAAAATTGTGATGAGCGCTCTCAGAGATGGGCCAAGTTTCCACATCTCTCTCTCTCTCTCTCTCGTTACCTTGAAGTTTGCATCGTTGGAATGCAACGAAATTCGGTTTTTTCTTTGCCAAAGCATTATCTCAATTAAATTAATTTAACTGTGATGAAGATTTTTGCCCCCAGGAAATATATTGGCCCGAAAAATGTTGATTATTCTTTTCAAAATGGTGAATAAAAAAAAAATAATTTTCGTTGCTTTCCAACGTTGCGAACTTCAAGATCGTCTGCCCGCCTCTGCTTCCGAGGCTAATTTTCAAATGGAAAAAAAGCTAAAATTTTTTTGTTGATTTTTTGATTTTTCCAAGTTGTGAATTGTTTTTGGATTTTAAATTGGCTCGCCTGTCTCTGATAACGCGCTGATAAGTGCTTTGATCGTTATAAATGTTGGTGGGATCGATTCGAACAACGGAATAATGACTGTTGGCGCAAAAAACAATAGAAACACTGACACGATGCTCGCGGTTATAGCAACGAAGAGAGCTCGCCGAAAAGTCTCATAGCGATATCTTCGATGACACGTACGCGTTTTGCTTCGAGAAGACAGAGGAGTCCCAATCAAATGGTTTGAGCCTCTGGAGTTTTGGGTCTGCCCGGTCGTCCCAAACACAAAGACAAAAATGATGCAGCCCTCGAGGCTAGCAAGCCGTTCGAACCTCGGGGTTAGTTGAACTTTCCGTAGCCCCATTAAGCTCCAACTCGTCAATACGACCTTAAACATTAATTAAAACGCTTATCGAGCAAACTGAGCATTACGGAGTTAATGTACCAACACAAATCCACACCTTTTTCGTTTCCCTATAGACGTACTCATTATAATATAATTATCATAATGCTAATTATTAATTAACGACGTGAAAAAAGATAACGAAAAACAAAAAAATAAAGTTGAAAATTCACTGAAGATAAGTGCTTGGGTATAACGTGTATCGAAATACACGACTCACTGCGTTCACCGACGACCTTCGAATTCGCACCGTTGGAAAGCAACGAAATTCCTTCTTTTTTTTTCTTTTTTTAAAAAATTTTTCGTTCAAAATAATTCGAGGCAGCGATCCTGACGACAAATCGATCGATTTTTCCCAACCAATAAGAAAATTCCATGATTTTCGAACGAAAATAAAAGCCGTGGCTACTCGTCCGGATATTCCGTGCACTAAAAACACGTCCCACTCACTACCCGGACGACCAGCCACTGCGTTAAAATCGTCGATAACGATTTTTCATTGCTTCCCAACGTCGCCAATTTGAACGTCACATTAAAACACGCTCTCGAATAGTTCGACCACTAAATTCCACAAAATAGTTCCTTTCTCGTGCCGCTTTTAATCTATTATTCATTATTAGACCAATGAAAACTCTTATCGTGAGATATGTCATAGGCAAATATCACAAGGAAATGTTGTTGTTTATAGAAACGTTGGATAACTTATCGAATAGCTGGTTCATAGGAGGCCAAAATAATTTCATCACTGTTGAAGATAAAACAACGAAGAGAATACGAAAAAAGTTGTGTATTACCCGTATGATTATATGTATATAGTATAAATACGAGAATATTTCGAGGAGAGCCTCGAAATGGAATATCCAATTAAAAAATGCAGCTTTTTTCATTTCTTTTCACCAAAAAAAAATGAAAAAACTGGCTCTTTCACTTGGATCGACTCTCCTCTTAATATACACGAAGGTATACATACATTTATCATGTAAAATGTTACATAGTATTTAAATAAACGATTACGTCAAAAATCGTTGTCATTGGTAGGTAAAATATTGAAAAATCAGGGCGATACTGACTGGAAATATTTTTCTTGCAACAAACCTCCAAGACGTCCGTTTTTTTTGTTTTTATCATTTATTTCCGAGAATTGGCTTCAATGCGGCTGCCATTAATTTACATCATACAGCAAACAAATATCCAACGTTCCACGAAGCGACACATCTCCGGTCGCTCCAATTTAATTTTCAACTCCGAACGATCCGGTTTTCATCGCTCCATGACTTTACCGGCCGTTCTTCAGTCTATTAGGGAGATTAGGCTTGAAAATTAATATCTCGGAACTTTGAACTCGGGCGGTCCCTCCGCATTGTTGCCGGAAGGTTTTCTCTTGTTCATGATATTTTGAATTTTTTGCCACTCGCGATCGAGTTCGGCTTTTTCGTTTTTTTCTTTGTTGTATTTCCGGGTTCGTCGTCCGTCGGCCATTTTGACCCCGTACTGAAAAGCAGCTTTAGGAAGAGCTTCCTTGTTGTTCATGTATTCGCTGTATTCTTCGGGTGTGTCAAAGTCCCATCGACCGATCGGGCCTTTTTTATTGCCAAGGTCCATTTTCGTGTAGTCGACTTCGTCGTCGGAGTCGTCGATGGCGTCCTGCATTTCGTCCAGGCCGGGATAACACTCCGCGTAGCCTTCTGGCTCGGCTCGGAGTTTGTTGAGCAAAGCTCCTTTCTTGGGAGCGCCCCCACCAGCGGCTTCGCCGACGGCTGCGAGAATAATTGGCAATTGTGGAGCGTTCGCTGCGTCGTCAACGGTGACGCTCGTCTCTGCCGGCTTGTTGAAATACGATCCTTGTTTTTTCTTCAGCTGCTCTCCCTGGCGAGGAGCTCCGCCCGTAGACCCCACGTCCTTCTTGCTGCTCACACTCGCCACGTAATCACCGATATCCCCGTAAATACTGTCCTCCTGGACCCTCGCAGGACCTTCACCTTCCAACGTCTCCTCCCCACGCCCACGAACGTCTTTGCTCTTTTTGCCTTTTTTACCGTGACGATTTCCCTGCCGCAGATACGACAAAATTTGGGCGAGCTTGTTGATAACTATGTCGTTTGTCGTGAGCGTCGGCGTCGCGTCCACCGTCGGCACATCCGCTTTGCTGCGAATCAACGTCGTCGGGATATCCACCTCCGCATTCTCGTCGTCCAACTCTATCACGTACGCCATACGACCAGGCGTAAACAACTCGTTACGCTCAACGTGCTTCGACTTCATCGTCATTATTGTCTTGTGGATATTCCTACCGATTTTTGTCTTAAACTGCATCTCGTCCGCCTTCTTCTCAGGCTTCTTCTCCTCCTTCTTTTCCTTCTCTTTTGGCTTTACCAACTTTTCCATCTCTTGCTCTTGCTCCGTCTCTTTTGCCTCGATCTCACTCCGCACCTGATTCGCAACGAAAATTATGCAATATAGTATCTTCGGAGGCTCTATATGACTTGTGAGAACGTGAAAGTTTGCATCGTTGGGATCTAGGCAACGTTCGGAACGTTCGCGTCCAACGAATCCTACTTTTTCTCCTCATTATTTATTGAATGCCGTTTTTTCTTGACCAGATCTCAAGATTTTTATTGAATATTTGGTCAGCACCATGAAACGATCGTTTCTCGGGATCCAAACGGAAAATCGGTACGAATATTGACATGATTTTTTTAATTCAACAGAGAATCAATGGAAACAACAAATTTTCCTTGAAATGCAATGAAATTCGATTCTTTCTTGACCAGATCCCAAGATTTTTATCGAATATTTCATCGGGAGCATAAAACGATCATTTTTCGAGATCCAAATAGAAAATTGATACGAAAATTTATAATAAATCAACCAAAGAATTCATATAAAAAGGATTTTTTGTGTTTTTGTTTCACAAGTATCGGTGAAAATTTGTCGTTAAGTTGGTTTCAGGATAATTTTTGATAATTACCTTCTGCAGCAGAGCGTAATCCAAACCCTTGACCAAGTGAGTGTGCTCCATGTCACCACCCAAGAATTTCGACTGCTGAATCATTTGTCTCCTGCGCTCCGCCGCGTCGATACCAGATTTGACATCCGGAGCGACGGCCCTGTAGGCGCTTGTGCTATTCATCGGGTCCTCCGGTTGGTATTCCGTCGTAGAGCCGTCCCTTCTCTCTCGCGCACGATCTCTGTACTTCTCCGCAAGTTCCGCCATCTTGTCTTCTTCCTGCTTCTTAAGTTTCGCATAAAAACTCTTTTTTTTACGTCGGAGCTCGGCTCTGTTGCCTCCGCTGGTGGAAGGCGTTGTAGAAACCTTTGCGGACGTGTCTCGTGCCGTTCCTGGCAACGACGCCGGCGTTGAAGACGGCACCGACGATCGCGGCGTCATCAACAACTTGCGGAAATCGTCGTTGGTCAAACGCACCGACATGCTCATGTCGTCTTCCATTGTGTCCGGCATTTTGACTAGCGACTCTTCAATATTAAGAAAACGCAGGTTAGGAAAACCGATTCGGCTTATCGTACGTCGCCAGAGAGCCAAAAGATTTTTTTTTTGTTCAGGGAATGTTTACGGCAAAGAATAACATTTTTATTGAATTTTTTTTTTTATCTTCATGGTCTGCCCTTAGAGTAAAAGTATTCAAAAGTGTTCAGAAATTTTTCCACATTTTTTCATTGCAAATTACATTTTGTAACATTACTTGATCCACTTGATCCGCTTGATGGAAAAAGCAATAAACTGATGAGGTTAAGTAGAGCCGACACTGATCAGTTTTTTTCAAGTACGTTCATTGGGCAAAGAATATTTGGGACTTTAATAGTTCGTCGCAAGAGAAACAGCGAAAAGAGGATTGAAATTTGTTTCATTTGGATTTTTAATGATTAGCCTTTTCGTGCCTCTTATCGAACTGATTTTTGGTTAGGAATTTCGGGGAATTGACAAAAGTTCGAGTTACGCGATGGGGAATGTTTTCAGATCGATTACTTCGAATTAACTAACGAATATATTATTTAACAGTAATTCTTTGCTTCAAGTCCAAAACTTCGTTTTGGTTAGAATTCAGTAAATTCACATGGAGTATCGAGATTTATTGGATTCTAATGATGAGCAGAATAAAAGTTAAAATCGAGATTGCGTGATAATGAATTAATCAGCGACTCGTTCTATAAATTGTTACTCACATTACGACAATATTCCAAATCCAAGTTTTTTTGGACCTTGCCAAAAACAAGCAAGTTTCGCGAATCCTACTTTCCTCTGGCAGTAGCGTCGATTAATCAACAATTACCTCGCTGCACACTTTGCACGTTTCGCTCATTTCGTTTTAACTAAATGATAGACGACGCGTTTTGGTTATTTCAATGTATAAATATTTTGTTTCCATCCTCTCGCTACCTCATTCTCAAAATAATGGTCAGATTGTTATTATTATTCGATGTTTCCAAGAAAATGTCACATCGATTGTTGTTCTCGATGTTACGATACGTTGATTGGCTGAGAATCCTTCTAGGTTATAGGATTTCTTATTGCTTCTAGAGAAACGGTTGGTACTGCTGATTGGTCAACCATCGAGCAAAAGTATTTGCTCGATTGTTGACCTTGGTTCGAATTATGCACTGAAGTTCTACACATAAATGACGAAGAATTTTTAACGGACGGTTTGCTGTGAGCTATTTCGCTGACCCGCACAGCTCGCGATCAGCAGTCAAGGTCATCCAGAGGTCTGAGTTTATTGCCACCATAATTATTCAATATCATTCTCCCATCTTGTACCATGAGGTTGGCGAAGACGAATTCCCCGGCGTGTACCATCGGAGCGACGATTGCCGATTGGTTTTTTTTCTGTACATTGCCCGAAAAATGCCTTGGAGTGATGGCAAAAACATTACAATTGAAAAATAATTCGTCATCTCTACGAAATAACGATTCTATCATCAAACTGTAAAATATCGATAAAAACTTTCAGCTAAACGGAACATCCGGTAAAATAACTTCCTGCCGTTTCGCGTAAAACAAAGACAATCGACTTCTGATTGGCCTATTCTCGTGGTTATAGCATGCAAGACCAATAAGAATTCTCAAACAGCTCCGAAGTTTGTGTCGATAATTGGACGAAAAAAGAAGCGCGAGAGCAAGGCGGGCGCATGAGTTGAGAGCGAATCTCTCCAATTGCTATGTCCTATGGTTTTGACGAATAAAACACGCAGAGGGATCTCCCCTTGGCGTATCGTGGATTATGGTGATTCCTGACAATTCTTCGTAAATGCGTGTTGTGTGCGTCCTTGAAGGTGAATCAAAAAGTATAATAATTATGTTGGATCTCGTGAGATTGAACCGTAACACGTGATAGTAAAAATACTATACCGATTATCGAGTGTTTACCCGTACGTCTATATACAAGTGTCAAGCTATGGATAGCGAGCCTGGACCCGCTTCGAAGAGGTTTCGTTCTTCTTTGACGGGTGGCATGCAGCTGACAGAATGCGTGAGACAATTTAAATTACCAAGACAATATCCGAGCATGGTGCAAAAAAAACTGCAAAATGAAAGCGAAAATTTGAAACGTGCCAACTCCGCGACGAGCCCCATTCCCGCGACAAAAACATGTAATTCTCCGAGAGTTTCTCCGAGCAGTGAATTCCCGATAAATAAAATACGGACTATCAAGCTCAAAGGCAAAGACGGTAGGGATCTGGGCGAAGTTAATGTTCAAGATTTGCCACTTAATATACAAGGAAAGACAATAACGATAACGAAAAATGGTTTGAAAACATCACCTCCGGCTGTCAGTTTAGAGGACAGAAAAAAAAAAATTTCTCTCGGAAATCTCGTGCCGTTGAAAATCAAGACCGAGGATGATATTTCCCCGGACAGCGAGACCGTCATGAGCACCGCGGGAGAAAAAATCGTAAGCGAAGCGTCGTTCCTTCCCTCGGTCAAAAAACCCCCGTGTAAAGTTGATCCTCGGCCTCAAGTTCAGCTCTTAAGATTCGGCCAGAAATGGCACATGGTAAAAATTCCAAACTTCTCGCTCCTCGACGCCTCGAGCTCAAACCCAAAAAGCCCCGTCATTGCCAAAATCCAACAGTCTCTGATGCCGACGCTTCTCGGCAAGAAGGATTTTGTATCGAGAAAAATTGTGTACGGCGCGAATGTACAAATCAGCTCTGAGGGCTCTAGCTCGGCGGGAAAAAATACAATTATCGACGGCAACCAGCGTCACATGATCGTAAGAAAACTCATAAGATCTGAACAGCGCGACGGCACGTCCGAGCGACTCAAATTCATGAGAAACGTCGACAACGGCGAACAATCCAAGCCGAAAATCGAAATTTCCAGAATAGTCGCTCCGACCAACAACAAATCGGGGACGACTTTACAAACTTCAAAAATCCATAACGAACATATGATCTCTGTGAGAAAAGCTGAGAATTTGGTTCCGCAGAAACTCAAACTAAATCAAGACATAATGGTCGTCTTGCCGTCAAGCGCGGGAGGATCTTTCGTCAAAGAGTCGAGAAGCAACGCTTCGAATAACATGATGAATTCCGCCGCGCCTCAGAGCGCGCATCCGGGGCTAAGTTCTTGGAGAAGGAAAATGTTGGCTAATCGCAGGAGCGACTCGACCAAATACGGGACGAATAAAGAGCTCTCTGGGACGGGGCATCCGGAGAAGAAAAATGAAATGACCAAGAACCTCATAATTCTTGAAAAAGCTCTCAGCTCCGTGGAGGATCAAGTTTTGCGCGAAAAAGCTTTGAGGGCTCTGGCTGAATGCGGTATCGGAATAGAGAGGCTTGTTCCTGTGCCGTCCGAACGAAAACCAGTTAAGGACAGCGACACGCAGACTTCGATCTTCGGTCTCTGGGACAAAGAACAATTCATTCATGTGCCTCAAGATCTCCCGATAATCCAGAGAATTCCCGTAGTCCAAAAAACACCCAACGAACTTCCCGCTATGTCCAAAAATCGCCATTTCCAGGATCTCCAGATCGGAGGATACACCAATGAGAACATAGTGACCGAGGACTCTGTAGAATTGAACGCCATCGTCGAGGACTTTGTCAAACGCAACGAATCGGCGAGTCAAGTCGCTGCCATCTTCGCTAATCCCTGTCCCGTTCGCAATCAAGTCGTCGAACAATTACAAAAAGATTTTGAAAGCTGGAACAAATACGACGAGAATGGATTTTTGAACATACACAATGCCACCCTTTCGGACTCCGTCCTAGGGGTCACAAGACATCTCATGGTTCTTGCAGCCTGCCAAGGAAGTGCAGATATTCCTACTCTCAATGGACAAGTATGTGACAATAATTTGATATTTATAAATGAAAACCAACAAAATTCTCATTTTTATTGACTACATCTCAAAATTCTTGTTCAATATTTGGTCGGGAAAATAAATCGATCTTTTTTGAAAATCCAAACACAAAACTAGCACGAGAATTGTCATGGTTTTTTAAATTGAACGAACAATTGATAGAAACTTTTTTTTCGTTGGAACCCAACGTCACGAACTTGAGCAGCAGAAATTTGTACGAATAGAATCTGGAGAGTTATGTCGGTAAGAAACGTTGAAGTTTGCACCGTTGGAATGCAACGAAATTCGTTTTTTTCTCTGCCAAAGTCTATTATTTATATTCAGAATTAAATTGTGATTACAAAAAGATCGATATTTCCCTCCAGAAAAGTATAAACTTCTATTTTACAAAAAACTGAATTTTGCAATGTTGGCATGCAACGTAATTATTAATTTTTATAATTTTTGAAATGACCCAAATTTTTCGAGCCGATATATTTTTCCTGGGCGAAAAACCGATCGTTTTATAATCATAATCTACTTATGAACGATGCAAACTTCAACCTCATTCTTATGGCGTTAAAGGTTGTCCCCCATCATTTTATTGCCTCAAATAACTCAAGCGAATGATAAAGAGCCTGAACAAAGAAAATCGCTCCATTTTGAGCTACAGCTCTGGTTCGGCGCATTGACTAAATATTCTGACCTATATTTTCCTTCCGAATATAAATATTTTCTCGTTGAATTCATTTCATGACAACGCGGGCAGAATGAACCGATTAACCTCGCTGTATTTTTTGCTACTAGACGAGTTTAGAGTTGGCAGTACGTCACGATGCATCGCCAAAAATCCTGAAGCTCTTACTGGATGCCGGAGCAGAAGTGTCGTCCGAGGAGAGTGGCCACGACACGGCGTTGTTGATAGCGAGTAAGAAATCAAAAGCCTCATTGGTGGATCTGATAGGCCGAGTAAAATCGCGAAAGTCGTTCAACAGTTTCGATTCCGAGGGTTTTGCTGCTCTGCACTATTGCGCTCGGAACGGAAACGCGGAAGGAACAAAAGCGCTGATCCTCGTCTCAGCGGATATTAACTTGGCCGATCGTCGGTCCGGCCGGACCGCCCTGTTCCACGCCATCGAGAATAATCACACGGATCTTGGCCTAATGCTTCTGGAGTACGGGGCCGAACCGAGCAAACCAAATTACGGTGGCCAGACCGTTTTCAACATCATTGAAGAAAATAAACACTACAATTTGCTCGAAGTTTTGAACAGAGCTTCGAAATAATTATCGAAAAAGCCTCGAGACCTCGGGGAAACAAACCGACATCGCCGAACAGCTGGTTTTTCCAGGCAAAAAGGTATTTCTGCTAAAGACTCTGAACCATAGAATCAATTTCCACCAAATGGATCGAAATTTCGCGTGTCTGTTGCAATTGTTGAATCTTCATGGAATTCGAATTTACTCCGAATCATATAATTCTTATATCTTATTGAATTGTTATAGGAATTTATACGAATCTTTAACGACTTGAGCGAGTTGTCGAAATAAAGTGTATCTTGAAATTTATCAAACGTTTGAGTTATCATTTTTTATCTACTTCACTCTGAATTTTATCATGCATTGTAGTCCTTCCGGTATATTTGAAGCGTCGCCATTTTGTTTGTTTTTATTATAGTCTGAATTTTTTATCTTCTGTTGAAAAATTTTACTAAATTTCGAATTTATGCTGATTTTTTTTTTTTTTTTTTTGCTTCAAACACTACGGGACACACACAAAGTCCGCATGAGGAAACAGCTGACCGAGCAGCAGTGTTGGGACTATGTCCAGAAACTCGTCGCTCATGACGTCAAACTTTCAGATTTATCGAAATTGTTCGAATTATTAAATTTATAGATTAATGATAATATTAATCGCGAAGCCCCAAGACGAAAATTTTCAGCGTAATAATTTTCTTGCCTAGTATGATATTTTTGGTACGTAGGCCCTGTTCCAAAATAAGCTGTAAGTACTGGTGGTTTTCCAATAACGTACAGCACGCTGTCGTCCGACCGGAGAGTGGCAACTTTCGGAACAATTGCATGTGATCTGAGACTTTTCTTATTTTTCTGGCCCAGGTATGTAATATACTACTTTTCAAAAAACTTTAGATTCATAGGCAAATCCATTCAGACATCTAATGTCACTTGATTAGGTAGTTTGTGGGCAAGCCAACGAGTCGAACAGTTGCATTTGTCTAGTCTAACGTCGGAATAAAACTTATTTTTTCTGGATTATTTCCATCCTGACGAAAAACTTAGTGGTTTGTTTTGTTTGGTTTTCGTTGCTGTGACACGAGCTTCGAATTTCCCGGCGAAGCTTGCATCCGCATAGTTTCCACAAAAAATGAAGCACACAGGGCTTTCCCTGACCGGAAGTAACTCGAAGGATACGCACTCACGCGCATATATGTACACAAAAGATAGATGGCGCAAGTGCTCGGACCATCTTGCGCGAGAAACCTACAAAAACAATCCGCATGAAAATGTATTATTGTCTTGAACTTTTGTAAGGAGAAACCGAGTTGTTTGGAGCGGAGCACAACTCCAAATCGAACGCTCAACATAGATTCCACCCAGTATATTGCAATCCTTATCAATAAAGTGCAAACTTGTGTCTATAAATGATTGTACACGAAGCATAAAATATGCTTATATCATATTGAAGCGAATAGTGCAGTGAAAACTGTAAGAATCGAAAAAATCATTTCGAGGAAGCGCCACGCTGTATCAGCATGCCTTGCTGAGATCGGAATCACCAGAGGCGAGAACAGCAAGACGCAGTTAAATACAGAAAAGTTAATAAAAATTAAAATGTCCAGATAAATATATTTAAAAAACATTTAAGTAAAAAAAGAAAAAAGAATTAAAAAAAAAAAAGTTTAAATCCCATATACACGCTAAGCAAAATTAAAGAATAGAAAAGCTCTGTGATAATTAACGAAGCCAAATGTCGGAAAGAAATAATTATAACCCTAACAACAATAAAATGACCCCAGATAAAGCTAAAATAATAGAGGATGAAGTAATAGACTCGGAGTTCATAAAAGAAGTGATCTATGGATCTCAAAAAAATTGTTCGGATAAAGAAACGACAAGTAGAAAA
>JAPYYS010001681.1:0-15109 GCA_030522525.1 Campopleginae sp. 14b
TGTAGCAAATATTATTTTGCTACTATAAGGAAAATTATGCTGCGGGTGCTTAAGGCTTTGCTGTTGTAACTAAAAGACGATTAGCAAAGCATCTTTTGCCGTTACAACATCCCCATTTCTCTCCGTGAGGTTGAAAGAAAATAAAGAAACACCGATTATCTTGAATTTTTCCATGCAGGATTGACTGCCAAGTCCCTAATTAAAATTTCGTGAATGCTAAACGATTTTTGGCCAATAAAATCGCGAAAAATAAATTTTTTCAATCTTTGTGAGAACAAAAAAGTTAAAAAATTCACGATTTTTTGAGGCACTCGGAAAGTTTTTCTACAATATAAAAGTCAAAATAATCTAATAAAAATGATGAATAAATTATCGTTCAATGCTCAAAAATAATTTTTTGCCATACAAATGATTATCGGTTCATAATCGTGATGATAAAAATACAAGAATGCAAAGAGCAGAATGCCGGCAATGCGCTCAAAATATCGTATCATTAAGGGCAATTATAATTAATTATTTCAAGCACGCTGTAAACGTGCAAATCCGTGGTAAAGCAAGTTTGCTTCGCTTATCTGTCCGTGACTTCCCACACACACGTTCACGCCCTCTCTAATGTTTGCATGTCTTTTCTGCCACTCGCTCTGTCTCTCTTTCTGCCTCCTCGTTTGCTCATCGTCTATGTCAGACTGAAAGTGCAAGGAGATGCAGTGCAGAAACCTAAGAAGATTAAATCTCTAAGCTTAGGGTGTCATAGCATCAAAACATAACGTTGACTCGCGTGGTAATCCTGAGACACGATTAAGTGGATTAAGAGGAGGGCGGGCTGTTGACCTTCGGGACATGCTCAATGTCTGGGATTATCTTGATCCTGAAAACTTCACTAGCTTACGTCTGACAGCTCATTAAATTCAAACTCGTAATTCTGGTTCGTAATTATCGAAAAAAAATGATTGGCTGACCATTTTGGTTGCGATCACGTCGTTGGCTCTTCAATATTCCCATGAAACCCCATGGAGGATATACCTTTTCTTTTTGAATGAATATTCAGTGAATAAAATAAAATAAATATTCGACGAAAAATTGTTTTTCCCTCGGACCGGATGGAAATAAATAATAAAAATAATAATAATCGTGAGAAATAGCGATGAGCCTCAAACTCTCACAAGGATAATGGTCGAAAAACACGAAAGGTCATCCATCGATGGATTATCCGTAAGTTTTGCCAATTCTACGCGATCTCGAGTACCAACAGTACGCCTAATCCGGAAAAGTTGATCCCCCATAGGAAAGCCAACATTGTCGACGCTTTCGAGCACAACCGGATGGAAAAAGAAGGAAAAAGGCACATTTTTGGCGTGTGCTGACCACCGATCACCGATAATCCCCTTGTTATGGGTGGCCCATTCGATGCCTTTCGGCCAACAATGCCCAGTCGGAACTTTCATTTTTATTTTCCTCCCGTATACTCGTTACTTTCTGGTCATGCACTTACAGGGTGTCCGGATTTGTAAATCCTGAATCCCATCAAAATCTTTACACTCATCAACATTTATTTTTTTCCATGGAGCAGCGTGTCTCGTGAAAACGAACATTTCGATGCTCCGATCCCCTCAATTTACTCCCAGAAAACGTTATTAATGAGAAAAATACTCAACGTGTTCCAAACCCAAAGATTCTGCAATTTTTTCATCCTTTTTCATCGACAACGTGTCAATTCTTTCCTCAAAAAATGCTGCACCATTTAATTTTCCAGATTTTTGCTAAACAGAAATTTTCATTTATATTTTTCATGTAATAATTTTCAACTTTTGAATAAATCGCACCGAAGAAAAAACGAGCCTAAGGCAGTTTTCCCATTGAAAATATCGAAAAAAAAAAAATTCGTGAAATTTTAGAAACAAGGAGACAACTTGAGCACCAATTTTCAGAGTAAAAGTTAATTTAAATTAAAAAAAAAAAGATTTTATTCTAATGCGGACACCCTGTACACGTACTTGTCTATGCATGGACAGTGTACCAGCAGTAAAAGCGTCAGGAAATGGTCTTAAAGTACAATAATGAGCAACAATGCGGAAAAGTGAATTCGGCAACTGCGACTATTCCGTTGTGGTTAATAGCTGATGGTGAAAACGTTCCTGGCGGCACTGACTAATTGACGAGAGGGATATACGAGAATTCTATCGTTAGAGTACGCTGTGTTTGGCTGCTTTCGTGGGTGGAAACGAGAGGCGGTGAAGTCTGTTGTAAATTTGTCAAAATTTGCCAACTTAAGTATGTACAATGAACAATAGAGAAAGCGACACGCCCAAGCCGCAGACACAACCGCAAGAGAATCTTTTGTAACATTCAGCTTAATTCCCCTCGCCGATTCACGCCCATGGAAAAATCTGCAATCGTTATTTTCACCCTTGGCTTGTCTTGTTCCTTCACTTATTCCTTTTGCTGCCAAGAATCGTCCTTGTCATCCTCGGGCAGGGATTGACGACGAATTCCTCGTTTCTTTGTCGCTCAAAAAGTAAAAAATAAAATCCCGTTTCGACTCAAATTAACGTTAGCCAAAAAATGCGTGAGAATTTGAATTCCCAATCGAAATTTTCATCCTTTATTGCCTTCAATTTCACTTTTATTAACGTTAAACTTTATTTTCAAACTGCGAATGACTCGGGCTGTTCCCTCACTTCCTTCTGTTGCCAAAAATGGTCCTCGTGTCGACGCAAAGATCGACAAGAAATTCTTCGTCCCTCAGCCACTGAATTTTTCAAAAAATGGAAAAAAATGTCCTTTTTCGTTCGATCAATATTCGACAATAAAATGTGCGAGAATTTGACACTCTACATCGGAATACTGACCCTTTGCTTTCCTTTTATTTCAAATTTTATTAACTTTAAGATAAAATTCTTGATACTTATACGATTTTTCGTGTCTATAAATAAGAAAATGGTAATCGATGCTGTTGCCATAAATACATAACGCCTTTTGAGTCTCGTAAATAATGTCAAAAATGAGAATGGCGCTATAAACGCATCGCGTTGCGCCATAAAATAATTTATAAGCTAAACGTCCTTATGGCTATGTGCACAGCTCGAGTCTGTTGCTTGGCAGAGATACACGAGGACATATTTGGTCATTTGGAGTATTTAGGGACCCCATTTGTGAGGGAGGTCAGCGCGTTAATGCAAAACAGCAGACGTCGTTGGTTCGAAAAGCACGCGAGTGTCCTCGAGAGACCTCGAAATTATGACTCTCGGTATTATATTACGAATTACAAGAACGAGAAATATGTTTTTACAACCCCTTTTCCACATTTTTCATTTTCCCTTTCGCAATCCTCGGTCCCAATATACACAATGAATGTTACGCACTCGACTTTCCGCTTCTCAAACTCTTCCACTTTTGCATTATTCAATGCAATGCCATTTTATTTCGCTGATACCTTTCCGCAGGTATTTACTTTTCAAGAATCGATACCTTCTCAGGCACGACTAGAAATATTTTAACCCCTTGCTATTGTTATTCATGATTTAAGCGTAACTGGATTACGCCGCCTGGATATTTCGAGCAATGCATTTTTGCCCAGTCTTCTAAATTTATTGTCTCATTGGGAATGTTTACCAGAAAAGCTTGGAAACGTTTGTGCGGAAAGGGAAATGGAAGATTCTTCATTTCGATCACTCGGGCAGTCGATTAAAATAAGTTTGATACAAGTGAGGAAATCTCAGATCGGAGTAATCCTGGAAAATTGATTTTCTTGATTAATTGCTAATTTATAGAGAAAAAAAAAGACAAAAATTTGATTAAACTTAAGTTGCCCACGCCTTTCTCGCGTTATCAATTCTGGGCGTGCTCAAGGGCGGTCTCTCGATCCCCACTGCTGTGGATTTAGGCCACGCCTCGGATCTCGAGTGACTATAATTATGGGAAATTGAGTTTTGAGCAAATTATTGTTTAGATAAATCGATTAAAATTGCTGGCGACGAATGAAAATGGCTGAGAATTTTTTTTTCACCAATTTCCGTGATTCTGGGCTTAATAAGTCTCCCTCTTATGTTTAATCATCGTTTGAAAACAATAAATTGAATATCAAACCGTTAAACTGCTGGGTAGAGTATAAAAATTGTGATCGTTTGACGTCAACTCGTAAATCGGAAGATTTTTCGTGCGTCTCGAAACTTCTTGATTCGAGTTTCAAATTATTGTTGTACATGCTAAAAATTGTTGCAATTCAAATGTGCCATTAATCGTATCGGTAAATCAAACCGAACTCACAATATTGAGTCGAGTGTGCAAAAACCGAACAACTCGAGTGACAATCTTAGAAGCAACGAAAATTCACAACATATTTTTCCATTTTGAGCCAGAGCGAGTACTACGTTAATTTTTTTGAAAAATTCAATCGAAAAAATCGTTTGATTCTCGATTTTCTAAAATATTTATAAAAAATCCTAAAATTCGTTTCTGTTCGGCTTGAAATTGTAACAGAATGAACATAACTGACGAAACTATTTCAATATAATTTACAAAAACGTCAAATTTTTTGTTGTTTTTATTTCACTGTTCCCGTAGAAAACGTATGGAAAATCGTGGAAAGCTTATAAGAATTGAGGGAAGATGCGAGCAAAAGTTCCGTTAGGAAACCACGCGCGACTCACGCGCGTGGTTGAGAGAAAAAAATTTGGAAAAATTGGTGAACAATGGGGTGAGCGCTTATGGGGGGGCGGGTGGGATGATTTACTGCGGACAATTTAGCAATTCTTGCGCAGTTTCATGTACATTCAGAATATTTCATGAATCCGTGTTGAGGGAATATCTATGTGCGAGTACGTTCGAGTGGGAATGCGAGCGAAAAATTTTACGATGGAAGAATGACTTTATGGAGGTTTATGGTGGCCGGCGTGTGGCCGTCGTTCGACCATAAGACGCGGCCGATGCACACACATACATGAATATCTCAATTTTTCACTTTTCTTATTACTGTCTTGCTCACTCTCTCCCTCTCCTCATATTTTTCGCATCATCCCGCGTACACGTTGCACTTTCGGACTCAGTTACTCGCACGACTCTACGAAATTTCCGAAGGACACCACGACACAGAAAGCGTTTATGATCGCTCTTCGTCAGCGTGTAGACTCATTTATGACAAACTTTATAGCTAAGGCCCGTGAAACGCGCTCCTTTCTCTCCAACACAGAGACGCGCACGTTGCCATTTTGCAGTTGGTACGTTTTTCCTTCTGGTTATTTTTTTTTTTTCAAACTTTTAAATCTGTGGATGAAAAAAACTATGGAATGAAATTTTCGGGTAGAAGATGCACTGAGCTTGATTTAGTCGGGAGTTAAAAACTTTTCAGACGTTTTCAATTGTTGTTAATTATTTTGGACGTCGGAAAATGGCGTTTAGAGACTGTTATGGCGAAATCAGGGGGAAAAATGAACTGGGAATCGAAGCAAAGGGGGCGAGGAAGGTTCATGTGGAAAGGAAACGTTGACAGGGTCTAAGTCGGTGTACAAACGTTTTAAAACTGAAAATTCAATGGCATGGTAACCCACATTGGTGTATAAAGGAGAAATTTTTGGTGCTGTTGCCTCGGGAAGCTGAGCGAACTGTTGGCACGGATATCGGTCGTTTTGGAAGGTTGTCCTTGAAGGAGAATACTGCAGTGGGTCACAGGGCCAGGAACCACACACCGGGAGGGTTGTTGAAAAATATTCTCGATACCCGCAGAGTCTCGTAAATTTTATTAGAAAGTATCGTATAAAATTTGCTTTTCCTTGCACTTTCTGCACTGGACTGTCTGGCGGAGTAAAGGTTCACCTCGCGAGAATGGAAATTAACTTGTCCGACTGACCTATTACGGTAGCTTTCCCGACCGTTTGAGGTCTGCGGGAGCCCAAAAGTTATTTTTTTCAAATTTTATTGCATATTCCCAGAATTTATAGTAATAGCTGTAATAAAAAACAACATTGCCAGAGTCTCGATGACCTGGGGAGGATTTATTGACAGAGACAGAGACAAGCTTTGAAAAAATTTTGTGACTTTTTATGTTAAAAAAATTCAATGAAAAACGTCAATAATCTTTTAATTTTTGTTCTCCAAACAAAATGAGAATAAAATTTCATAATAATTTCCGGTGAAAATGGAATTTTCAAAATTGCACGAAACAGAGGCGACGAAACGTTTTCAAAAGCCCTGCAAAATGTTGGAAACTGAAAAATTAGTTGAAAAATGTTGAAACTTGAGAAAAATGGTAAAGAAGATAAAATCTGGCAGCCACGAGCCGTGCGAAAAGTATCCGAGAGAATGAATCTGCCGGAGGAAGGCCCTAAAATCGAAAGTCCTGCAGGAAAAAAAAATTGTGAACAGAGGCAAAATTCGGAGGTGGGAGTGAGAAAGAGGATCGAATGGTTGGTTAGAGGGACAGAGGAGAGGGATAGAAAATTCGGTAGCATTCTTTTACCCAAGCCAGGTCGATTTGACCTTTGTACGTGCTTAGGGTTGACACACTTTTGGAAAATTTAGGGCCACTAGGTCTTTGGGCTACCGGAGATTTCACCTCGCTTCCGTACATTACAATATGGCACCCGAACTCTCCCCCCCCCCCCCTCCCTCTCTTCCTCGCTCTCTCGGCCTCTCTTACGCTCATCAAGAGTTAAGAATATATGAAGGGAAGATTTACAGAGTGCAGAGAGTGGCTACTGTGTATTGGAGAAGATGAAGATGTCTCCTGGAGGTTTTGGTGGAGTTTCTCGTGGCGGAAGCTACGGAAAGAAGAAGAAGTTAAAAGAGGTCAAGCTCTGGCGGGCTACTGTGTGTACTTTTGTCTGTTTTCTTGAATAATCGAGTCAACCTGAAGGAGCAAAGATTTACAAGCGTTAGTGGAAAGAAGAGAAAAGTTGTGAAGTTGGAAAATGGCGGGGCGAGTTGGATGAGAAAGAGTGAGAAAGGTAAAGAGAAAAAAAGTGGAAAAGAAAGGTCAACGAGAGGAAAACGCTGCTGGAAGTCTTTTTGGCTCTCACTTTTCTTCGAAATCGAACGCATCAAGATGGCATTTTCTCGAGCGACGTTACTCCTCGCTGTCATCGCTCACTCCATGACGCCATCCAGGATTCTCTCTTCTCCGCACTCGTCTCGAATCACCCGCTGCTTAAACGAGCTAAATTCTTCATCCATCTTGTTGTGTTCGATCTCATGGACATATGAATCCATGCGGGGGTCAATCGACACAAGGAGCTGTTTTCAAAATGTTTGGAAAGGTTTGACAGTAGTCGCGTGGCCTCGTGCCCCGCACTGCTCTCTCCCTTTTCCTCTCCTTCTCTCTTTCCTGTACACGAATCCCTCTCGTCGCGTGCATTTCATTATTGGCACACGCGCCACCCCAAAAACTTTCCCCACTTTCACGAACCCTGAATCCCATTCTTACAGGATTAGGACAAGTGTTTTGCCATTTGTGTGTTTCAAGGCCGTTCGGAATCATCAGTTTCTCGAAGAAACAAAATCGAATTAGCATTTCGACTCCATTACTTCCTTCCACCACTAAAATGAGAATAAACTCGTAGACTTTCTAATAAAACGTTGAATAAAATCGACGAAAATGGTCCACAAATGGTTTTTCCATCTGCCTCTCAAATTTTCGAATCCATTACTTATTCGTTCCACCAATCAAATGAAAATGAACTTGCAGACTTTTCTATCGAATATTTCCTCGAAATGCTGAATAAAAACGACAAAAAAGATCATGAAATTGTCTTTTCATCAACGTTTCGAATCCCCATATGCACATGATGCACCCGATGCACCATTAGTTTATATACTTAATAAGAAGCACATAGAACACTCCATTGTTAAGGTGACGCGTGTGTCAGTTGGAGCGTGATATTTTTCGTGGATGATCCTAATTATCCGTGGCATATGGCAAAGAGATCAACACCTATTTGACTCTCAATGTTCTGCCTCATCGCATATACGTGTCGAAACTTATTTCCGGTATTCTTTTCATATTTCCCTGCCGATCTAATGTCGAATTGATTGGCTCGCAAGAAATTTTTGATGGAAAAAAACTTCGTGTCGTAAAACATCGTTAATCAAAATATTCAGGGACGCTCTGGCGATGACCGATCGTTCGGTTAACGAAATGACGAACAGTTATTGATTTTTAAAAAACCGTTCAGTAGAAATTCATGAAATCAAATTTCTATGACTTTTCCATTAAATTAATACAGTTGAATGATTTTTATGAAAATCAACACGAATTAATATTGAGTATTTCCTGCCTCTTTTCTTTTTAATTAGTCGATGAGTTTCCAAGAGAAAATTAAGTTTATTTACGAACGATTGAGCGATGAAAATATAATTTGCATTTTATTTCCGACCTACACATTGAGATTCATTGTGTATAAGTAACACGGTGTGTAGCATTTGCTGCAGGTTCATTGATCCCTCGGTAAAGGGAGCCTCCACAGTAATACGATGAAAGGTTCAAAAGTTCACGTTGGCTACAAGTGCGAATTATGCATTCGGTTCAGTATCGCGAATGCATGCACACGCGGTGAAATCCACAAGCGCGCAACGTGAATCCAATAATTGCGATGCGGTAGCCGCTTCTCTGCACGATCGCATTACGCGCGCTCAATTTTCCGAGTAACAATTATTATCGTGCAATATTCTCCTTATTTACTTTCATTCGGTTCATTCGATCAATGAAATTTCGGAGTGAGTCTGGTTCGTAGTTTCATTATGGATATTTCACGAACGCTATTTTCTTTCATTTGTTTAACTTTTTCGCGAGACTTCGCAGCGATGGAATAATTAACCTGCGAAATTGAGGGAAAAATAATTGGAAGTTATTGAGACGTTTTGGCTGTTGACCAAAATGGTAGATCAGGAAAAATCGGAGTCGGAAATCGAGGACAGTTTTGAGCACGAGCGAATCGGGCCACAAAATTTAATGCCAATAAACGGCGAAGCAGGGTTTTCGCAAGATTTTACCGTTATCGAGGAAATTCGAAGATTCCGAATCCTCGTAGGCAACGAGTCCGAAGGCCTGAAACTGCCGATCGAGACCGCCTTGCGGACAAAGCCACGGGTCTTGTTCTTCAAGGATTTTCAAGCTGGCAACACTTACAGTCGACGTTTGACAGTTTACAATCAAAGCAGCCGTACAATTTGCATGCGTTTTCATAACATCGAGTATGACGACGACGTTTCCAAGATTCTCGACACCGAACTGGGAATGGAAATTCTTGACGTCGCACGCATAAAGCCCGGCCTCCATATCTTCATTAAAATTGAGTTTTCACCGAGACAATCAACCTCGAGAGGTACGGAGAACAACGCCAACCTCGTATTCACTACGTGGTCACTCGAGGATGTGAAAAAAGGCTCGAAAGTCGAGAGTCGAGAATTTCGCGTTCCGGTGCGTTGTGTTCCTTGCAATAAAACGGGGAATCTTTGCGATGAAACGGCTATAAATGAATAAACACGGGAAAAACAAACTCGAAACCGTTTTTTTCGTATTTCGCGAAAAATTGAATGAATTTTTAGAAGAAAAAAACACAATTAAGGAGGATATTTATTTTTTTATTTTAAATTTCGCATATTTATCACTTGATCAACGGAACGGGCCACCTGTGATCGGACAGTGATCGACGGCTCGTCGGAAAATTTTTCTTGTTACTGACAGTCGGTAAAAAAAATCACTCTTACCGACTATCGATCACACACGTTTTTGAAAATTATTTTTTTTACGTTTATTAAATTGTCAAATTGTCGAAAGATGTCACTCAAAGATTTGCCCACTTTGCGGTTTTATTTGTACGAATGAAGATGCTTTGGAAATTTGTCAGTGGAAAAAAATCTCCATTTGACTTCATTGAAAAATAAAGCCCGGGAATGTGATGAGTCATCGAGGTCAAATATGCGACAAACAAATGAAATCAATAAATGGCAATCGCGGCGAAAAGATTTGGTAGAGATTTTACGATTCTTTAAATTTTCGTCAAATGTTTTTGACACGACGAAAAAACCAATCTCACGAATCTCAAACGTGACGAAACCGAAACCGAAAGTGATTGCACTTTTTCAAATAAAATCATTTAACAACAATATTATTTTCCTTTTTTTCATTTCCTTCTTAAAAACTGCGAAATCAATATTTTTCGTCCTTGGAAAATTCCATCAATGCAAGGAAATAGAAAAACCTTTGGGCTATTGCATGCCTGTAAAACAAAGAATTCGATGACCCGTGAGTAAATCAGCATTGACGCTCTAATCAGTAATGAAAATTTGCTCCATTAAACTCTTTGCATAATTTTTGGTGACCCTTTGGAATGGTGTGCAGCAATTTTCTTCAAACTTTTCATGGGATAATAAAAGTGTCATAGCCTGCACTGTGTCTCGGAACTTTTCCATCAAGAATAAAATGGAAAGAAAAGAAAGGAACGATTGTTCGGAGGATAAATTTGATAGATTAAAAAACTTTTTCAATCCATCAAATGGAATTTTTATATGCACACATGGGCGAAGATCCTGGCGATAGTTCGATGCGATAAAGAGCGGAGTGGCAATTTCTTTGCATTAATCTAAAGTCAAGCCGATCGATCTACTCGTATATTCAATATTAAGGGCCATACCGGAGGGTTCGACTAAAAAGGGACACGTGCGCTTCATTATTTCTGTCTTATGGCTTCCCATCATTACCCCAGCACTTTGAAAAAAAAACTCATTCTATTAAATCAAAGGGGCAGACTTTAAACGCATGTTTAAATTGCTTTGCGTAGTTATAAAGCCCCGGAGCTTCCAGGAAGCCGAACCGGATGTTCCAAAGCCATAAACTTGTATACGCGAAAATCGGGGTCATCAAAATTGCCAAATAAGGCTTTAAAATTCATGGGAGAAAATTTTCCATCAAGAAACGAGTGAGGCCCAAACTTCAAGACGATTTTTCGTCATTTTCATTCCTTGACCCCTACTCGATAAAATAATGAAAAACTCGTGAATTAATTTACTTTAAGAGCAATTGGAATTTACAAGGGCGTGAATGAAATTTTCAAACAATCAAATATCGTACATTTTTTTCGTCTCCTTTTTTCCACCGAATTCCGATCGAGAATATTTCATTTGGTGCCTCGTTCGAATCTAGCCCCAAAGCGTTAAATCCGAATATACAAAGTTCGGCTACTTGGGAAGCCTGCAGGGAAAACGAACAATAAATTTACCCCAACAGCTTTCATTAGCGACCAGTAAATATAGCACAGCTTGCCCCTGGACTCCATATTTACCGAGTGCTTATCCCCAACCAGTGGCCTTAATTCCACTCTACAAAATAATATTTTACAATGTTTCTGATGCTCTTCTCAGTGCCAGCATCCGATGGTCCATAGTGGAGCGATGGAGAAATTCTTGACTCCATGTATTTCCCGTTTTTTTCAATATGATAATTCCAGATTTATGCTCGGGGTCAATGTGACCCGAATCATAGCGGATCCTTATTGGGACGAAAGAAAATTTCGACGAAAATCGCCAATTTTTTCATATCGATCACGAATTCCTACAGATTTTTCCTTCTGCCGTGCAAATGACTTCTCGAGCAACTGTCAAGACTGGAGAAAGCTACACAGACGTAAAGTTCCGACCCTGCGGCATCGTGCGAGCTTTAACAAGACCGAGACCCAAGATTCATATACTTATTACATGCAACAAATATCCAACCGCTAAGAACTCGAGGAATTCGGTCTCGTTGTTTGTAGCGAGTTTACGGATCCAAAGGAAGTTCCTGGTTAACTCAGAGACGCGATATACGATGTGAAAGGGTTTGTTTTATGCGTTTTACCTTTGCGGAATTAGTTCACAAGCTTCTATCTCACATTCTCGCTGAATTTAGATTCTCATTTTCCGGACGCGGGCAAAATCTCAAGATTATATCTTCAAGGATGATGATACTTCGTGCCAGCCCTAAAAAACGGATCAAGTCTGACGATCTCAGCTCCTGTTCTCGTTGACGATAATTTTCTTTTTTTTTTCAATCCACGAGATGTATTTTTTTATAATGAAAAATTCCGCAGCTCCCATGCACTTTCGCGAAAGCGGCGACGGTAAATAAAACTTTTTCCGTGATGCCTTGGAAACTTTGAGGCTTCGAGAGTCCAGGAGCCTTTTCAGCAACTCTTGCAGTATATTTATTTGAATCGTACAAAAAAATTGACTCGATATTGTCGTTTTGTACGAATAACGAATGAAGATTTCCAGTTTTTTCCAACAATAATCAAAAATGCCCCAGAGATCATGTAACTTTCTCAGCAAAATAATTTGGAAAATAAATTAATTCTATGAAATGTTACGACTAAAGTTACGAAAATCCTGCTGTGCGAAAAACCTTTTGATCCAGAGCACTAAAGAGCTCATTAACCAATACAAGCGCAGTGAAACAAATACGCCAAGATTAAATAAAGTTTTAATTATCTCCGCGGGATTGAAAGCGATTTATCAAAAGGGAAATACAATAAATTGATACTCTCGTACTCGACGATGGAGTTCTATTCCATTTGCAAAGGATTCTCATTTATTTTTATTTTTGGAGAGATCAAATCGTTGGCATTAGGACGAAGAGGGATTCGACAATTCATCATTACGTCGATTTTGCTTAATGAGCCCACAACGATGTTATAACCTGCTGGATTTGTATTTTATATCGACAACGATGAAATAAAATAGAAAAATAAATAGTAAGGTCAAGGGTGGTTTCTAAATATGCGAAGAAGCACTGCAACGAATGCAACGTTGATTACGCATTGAGAATTATTATTATCAAGATAAATTAAAAAAAAAAAAAATCATTTTGAATGCTGCAGTGAGGAGCAAACATTTTATTTCACATTTGTATGAATTGAGGGAGATTAAGTTTAAAGTGGATTGAGAATTCTTTGAATTTACCGATTTGAATAAATCCTCACAGCGTCTCATTGGTTTGTTTCTATTTTTGTTCCCAATGCAGTCGGTATTCAGCCGCATTTTTATAAAAATATTTCCCCAGCATTGAGAGAAAAAATATATCGCTGCGAATTCTTTTTCGAACGTAGCGCAAAAATTCGAGATTTACTGTCGCGGAAATGAATGGAACAACTTTGAGCAGTCTTCTTTTATACAATTTACGGTTCAGTGGAACGAAACATCGAAAGTCTTGACAAATAGGTTTTTTTTTTAAGCTCTCGTAGATCGACACAAACCTCGCTTATATTTTCACCCTCGTGTGTATTTATGTACAGAATATTACGAGCGAAAAGAGTCGATCAAATTTGTAACAGCTTAGCCCAGTCATTTGGTATTGTGGGCTGGAAAGTTTTCCGGGAGTTTAGAATATCGGTTAATCAACAGATTTCGACGTGCTCTTTTCGATTTTTTCTTTCGCCACCTCGTATTTTTGCCGATCTCGCAATAAAATTGGAAATATCGCGCTGGAAAACAGTTTTTCGACAATATCTCCTTTCCAACACACTTTACGATGAAAATGGTTATTTAATGAATTGAACTAGAGAAAAATTCCTACAATTTATGTATCAATCTTTTTATCTGTAAAATCAATAATTTCGGCTCTAGACCATCGGACAATCAGTTTTTTCGGTCTATGACCTTGAGCTTTTCTTCTCGAGCCACCAAATGGTTTATAATCTCATCGTCACTCCCATAACTCTTGGAAAGTTTGATTCACCTCAGCTGGGTACTGAAATTAAGCGAAATCAATGAAGGGGTTTTGGTTAAACTTATTATGTATTCATGATACAGTGCCCCATGGCATCGCCTCGCATCATCCTTGCGCAAACGTTTCGAATCTCTCTCTTCAATCGATTTACCTCGAGGCTCGAATTTCTGAAGCATAATTAAACGCCTGTGTTTGCGTCATTGCATTTCCATAGTACATCGTTCAATTCGTACGCCTAAAACAATTCGTACAAATGCCCGAAAGCCGCTAAGCATATCGAAAGGCTTTTGTAGCTTTTGTAAATAATAGAATTGTCTAAAAATATTTAAAACAAAAACAAAGCAACAGGAAAATGAACCGAATCCTTGGTTTGTCGCTTTAAAAGCAATTGAAATGACAACGTGAGTGTAACGAAGGAAAGAGAAACATTTCAACGCCAGCTGACGTTTCAATGCCAAAAAAGTTTTTTTCTCGAGCTCGCCCGCTTTAGTGCATTTTTATTTATACACCGAGATGAACAAAATGACTGCTAGGAATATGAGATGTCGAGTCGATGGAACAGTCCACCGCAAGCCAACCCACCCACTCATCGATATACGATATTTTTATAAAAACATATTTAAAAGCAGCTCGAATCCAATCGCTCTGCTCCTTCAGAATTAACATCTCAGTGTCTTACGAAGAAATGTCCTAAAATTTTCAAAGCTGTCGTACGTTCTTCGTTTGTCACTCTTTATTATTCTTAAGACTAGAAAGACACAAGAACAAATTGCTCAGAACAAATTCGCTGGTAATTAAATGAAGAATCACGAAATTGGCAAATTTCAATTCAGAAAAAATGGTGTTGGAATTTTTTATTCGAAGAAATTTCAAATTGCGGATTTTTTTGTGTTTCGTCTCATATTAATGTAACTATTGGACTGCTCAAAGAGTTTGTGGAAGAAAAAATGATGATAGAACGGATCCTCGAGAGAAACGAACGTCACCGATTTAAGCTCCTCCAATAATTCTTTAACGTCTCATACATATTTGAGAACTCTCGAGAGATGCTGTGTCCCCTTCAGATTGAAAAAACTCGGTTCGACTAGTCGAATCAAGTCAGAAATGCCAACAGGTGCAAAAAGCAATTCTTCAAACTTATTTACATCTCTCTCGAGATCGATTTTATTTTTTGGCTTGGCGACACTTTTTCCTATGTTTATAATAACTTTGTCACTCGTAGTTACGACAATACGATCCTTGCGCAAAAAAAAAACATTTTTTTCTTTTACACTCGGGACGTGTACAGAAATGGCAACTGCTGAGCATTGAACTAGAAAAAGTTTTATTGGAAAATGGACATCAAGAGAATGTTATTTCCTCAAGATGAAAAAATGTTGATCGTTAAATTTCTCACTCGTGCAATCACGCTACGATGGA
>JAPYYS010001682.1:0-23492 GCA_030522525.1 Campopleginae sp. 14b
AAAAAAAAAAAAAAAAAAAAAAAAAAAAAAAAAAAAAGAAAAAATAAAAAAAAAAAAAAAAAAAAAAAAAAAAAAAAAAAAAAAAAAAAAAAAAAAAAACGAAAAAATGCCTTGGGTCAGATTGACCCCATATGCACTTAGAGGAGGATGTGCACTCGAAGGATTAAACAAAATTAACAGAATGCAATTGCATTTAATTAAATGAGAAAACTTCATATTGGAAATTTTTTCGAAAATTCTCTGATGATGCGTCAATTGGCGAAAATCACAAAATAAATCATAAAGTGTCACGAATGAAAATCACGATGAATTAGACGCTGGGCTTATAAAAAGTGCAGTGGAGAGTTGTGAAAAAGTGATGGTATAGATGAAAGAAGAAATGGGAAATATGTCAGTAAGCCACCCCATAAGAGTTCCCATAAGTTAACATATTTTTCATTCCTGCTCCGACCTTTTCTCGATGTCGACAGTTGAGGGTGTTTTTCAAACCACGCTCTTATACCAAGTGGGAGGAAGCTCTACGTCCACGTGGAGAAAAGTAAAGAAGTGAGGGCGGAGAAAATATGAGCAGGCGAGGAAAACGACGACCGAGGAAGGCCAGCATAAATACATTGAGAAAAATACCTCGATGTCGTTCTTCTCGTTGTCCAGCAAATTTCACACGAGCGATAAAAGTGCGGGGGCGCTGATGGCAGGATTGAGGAAAAGGTTTGGACGAGGAAAGCTGCATTAAGCAAATGAACCGTTGTTGTTGTTGTTACCTCGTGCTAGAGTAAGGCCGATGGCAGTTGGAAAAGGAAGGAATAATGATAGTCAACCACCCCCGGACTACGGACTCGAGTCCACGTCAATTTCTTCAGTCCTCATGGAAATAAAATCTTTTCATATGTACAAAATAAAGAAATTCTATCATCGCTCATTTCCGCTCGATTGACTTGAAAAACATTTCAATTTCTTTCAATTTTTCTGGTAAATGTTCATTTTAAAAAAACTGTGGCTGCTCGTTCGGATCTCTGTATACGAAAGCATGCTCGGACGAAAAAACAACCCTTGCTCGTCCCATTGATAAAGCGGTTATCTTTGGATGAAGCGTGTCTGGACGAATATTTTTCATCCGACTACCCGGACGACTAGGCACTGCCTAAAAAAAATCGTCGAATCTTCATGTTTTTCATCACGTGGGAGGATTATTTTTAAGGACGTAAGAGCCACAGGAACCGGGAGGATCACGCAGATGTTAGGGAGCATGCATACGAGAGCTTGAAGATCAGAATTTCATTAGATAGTGGGGTGTCAATGATTGACGTAAGATTTATGAAAAGTTTATTCCACACCCCACTTCCGGTGCCTGCAGCACGTGTCCAAAGGCTTTGCTGGCTCGATTTTTTTATCCCCATCAAGTAGTCATGCATATGAAAAATTCCAGTAATCATTTACTACACTTTTTTCGTATAATTATGAATAAAAATTCTGATTTGTCAAGATTGGTAAGATTAAAAAAAATCGAAGCTAAAAGACAAGTGGAACCGGAAAAAAAACTACTTGTTGGGCCACAAAGAAGGCGAGGGACACGAACCGAGGGAAAATCGATTTTTTTTTTGCAATTCGATACTGCGATAATCTTTCGGCTTAAAAAAAAGAAGCAACGTCGAGGCCTCGGAACGATTTGAGTCAGTCTCATAATTTCTCGAAACAATTTTTTTTGCAACTTGCTGCTCTTCGTCCTCGTTACAAAAAAATGAAACAATTTTCAGAATTTCTAGAGAGATGAAATTTTCTACAAACGATTTGATATTTTATAAGACAATAGAATTCTTTACAAAGAAATGATATTTATTGAATAAAAATTTAGACGAAATTAAACGTGCAAATTAAATTTAAATTGAATTAAATCAAAATTAGATTAGAATCACAAAGAAAGAAATTTAATTAAGAAATTCATAGGGAGATTCGCATGTCTCTTGCAAGGAGATTCTGCGTGTATGGGCGAGGGATTCAAGGAGATGTTTCAGGTGTGAAAGAAGCAGAACGTAAAAATATACACACACATTGAAATATAGACGAAACGGGATGCTGGACGTCGGTGCTTGGTAGTTTCGTAGCCATACAAGATAGCTCCAACGTGAACGGGATATACATCGCAGACAGTGGGGTGATACTATCATTACGCAGCAGGGTTGGGAACTTCGGAGTGGTTTTTGAGGCTGGAGTAAGGAAGGTCCAAGCTTTTATCTTGGTGATGACATCGAGCTCTCCAGGAGGCGCGTTACCTCGATTATATTTAACGAAAGTCGTGTCGTCTGACATTGCCTTCAAAACAATTGGCAAAAATGTTTGCTCGATCTCAGCCCCCATATCAGACGGCATTAAGGCGTCGCACATTATGGCGGCGAGTGACTTTCTTATTGGCTGAGAAAACTCGATTGCCTACCATTTGAAAATCACCTTCAATTTTTCAAAACGGCTAAGTAAGAATTTTTGAAATATCGTTCCGAACCCGAGTGTACCCGGACAGCAATTCTTTCTGAATCTATACGCATGTGATATTTATGTATAGAAACAAAGAATAGCGTGGGATGGTGTGGGTGAGGGTTGAATAGGGAAGAACAGCGGCGAAGTCGAGTGTAGAACCGTCATAACCGTTCCGACCACAATACTATGCGGTTATAGTTTCGCCGAGGCTTTGGCTATTCCAGAATTTGTAAACCTGGCACGTCCGACTGCGAGTACACACACTGCTGTGCGAATTACTCGGTGGAATTTCTCTTGTCGCCATATATTCGATCTGGACCATAACTATCATGCGAAAAGACTTAACTCAGGTGAATTTCATGATTCGATAATGCAGCCCTCGAGCCCTTGTTCGCCTCGACCCACAGACATTTCGGGTTTCCGCCTTCTCTGCTTCGCTTTCGTTGTCTCTTGCTTCCTCTTCGCATTCAGATGCACCACTACCCATTCGTGCTAATAAAATTTATACATATATTTATGCATACGAACGTGCATGAGAATTTGGATGTTTGTGCGATCCGCTTAATCACTAAAAGCTTTTCCTGGCCACATGAATCATACATGCATATCGCATTTGTCATCTCAACGCTCCGAATATTCACTGAAAATTTGTGCTACCTATTCGGACACTAATAGTAGCCGGATTCTGGCACCTTGAACCAACTTTTGTGATGAGCTCATCGCTTCTACGCTCCTTGCGCCGGAGCACCAGCCAGAGAGACATTGGCGAACAAGCACCGAGGGCAAGACCGAGTCAAATTAAACTTTATACGTTACGAAACTATAACTAATGAGAATCGTATTGCTCTTCCTTCAATTGCCAAATTTATTACGCACTTATAACATACCCACATGTATGCCAATTATCCTCGAGTTTATTTAACACTTTGACATCGTAAATTTTGTTCATTCATTCAAAGGAATAACATCAAATGAGATTACCACAAAACACACATTCTCACAAGACCAAGAAAACGTTTATTTCCCGTACCAAATTTCCATCACACTCAGAATTTATCAAGAATGTATTAAATAAATTCATCATATTTATCAAAAACATAGTAAATGTATGAAAAAATGATCGAATTTATAAAAAATGTATCAAAAAATTATCTAATTTATTAAGAATTTATCAAATTCATCAAAAATTTAGCAAATGTATTAAAAAATTATCAAATTTATCAAATTTATTAAAAATTTATCAAATTCATCTAAAATTCATCAAATTTTTCAATGTATCAAATTCATGATTAATTGTGAGAACGATCACGCCATACAAATCACTAGAAATACATAAAAATAAATAAATGAAAGATCGACAAATCAAGAAACGACTAACACTATCGACTCTATGTAATTTCTCGAAATTAATTAATGATCGCATTGGTTTTTATCCCATTGTTGAGATTTCAATGCGGCGAATAAATCTTTTGCTCCTGAGCCTCATTGCGGAGTAGCAGTTTGTATTGTAACGGAAATTGGCGTCGTCGAAGTTTCAACCTACAAGCCCGCAAGCTGTATACATGAATGTGACCCTGGAACACGAGCAATGCACGTGTAACCAAGTCAACCGAGTAAATTTAACAGTTTTGTCGACCCTGTTGTATATTTCTACGTATATATGTGTGAGGGTGTGTGAGTGTATGTGAATGGGTGTATATTATAATAGTGGCTAACGCAAGAGACGATTACCTTCACGCGCGAATTCAGTGGTGCAACAGGTGGGCAACATAATAATTGCCTTTGCTTCTGCAGAAAATTAGTCGGTTATCGCGTGTGTCTCGCTATGTCGATAAATGTCATTTGCACATATACATATAGCGAGGGTATAGAAATCAGTTGAGAACGTGTGCACGTGAGTTGAGTGTATGAAACCCCATGAAAAAGAGAGCAGGAAAAAATGAATATTTTTATTTGCGACAATCTACCTCGGGCCAAAAATCGTGCTGAGCATTTCCTAACACTCGAACTAAGTTGGACGAGTGTCTGACGACGTAATTATTTACCTACTTCGGAGTCTTTCCAGCTTTTTTTACCATAGACTGACCGAGGAATAAAATAAATTATGCTTCATTGTGTATTTCCCGCGCGTTGGGACGGCAAACTAAATGCTCGACGTTGCGGAAACTTAGAACATTTAATTAGTTGCTGTTCCGAGAAGCCGGAAATCGACTGGGCGACATCCACCCCCGAGTATTCAAATAAAATGTTGTTGTTTTTCGAGAATTGTTGCCCGAATTCTTGACGACAAAACCTCATGAAAATCGAGGGTTTTTCTATTGGATGACGAATTAAAATTATGTCCCGGGTTAAGTGCATTGTAATTAGCGTTTTTCTTCTTCGAGATTCGGGTGAATTTCAATTGAATTATTAGCGCGCAATAGCGAGCATAAAACAGAAGCTTGCCGATGGTATTTCAGAGAGAATTAGGGGTAGTTGGGGTTGGTCTGTTCATTGTAGCGTTGGCTAACTCGGGAGGCAACGAGGTGCGTTCGACTAACGACCCATCGGAGCATATCAGTTCTTGGAACGATATTCTACGATATACGTAGAGCAAAGGCAACGGCAAAGGGGCCGGAGGGCAAAGAGGGGTGGTAATAGCTGGACGTACTCGAGAGAGATGGCTTGGTAACAGAGAAAAAAAAGTGGCGTCTCATATGACCTAGCTGGTGAGCGGTCGAATGACCCGAAGGCAATCGGGTGTAATCAGAGGCGTTATAGAAGCAAGAACGGCAGAGGGTGGCGTTCACCATCAACCGCTTTTTTCCATCTAAGTATATTGGAAAAAAACACGGCCCTATTCACACTTTAACACTCTATGCTCTCAATCCTCCTGTTGGTAATCGCAAAAACCGGTTTTGCGATGTTTTAAGCCTTTTTCCGAGCCACCCAGGCATGCAAGGGTGGCTTGCCACGGGGAGGGTAGTTAGTCAGAGTAGCCATACGACGACGTGCCGGCGAACCGTGCCTCAAACGCTTCCCATCGCTCTCTGTCCACTTTTTTTCTCTCTATCTCTCCGCCAAACTCCTTTTTCCTCCCGCACCCTACTCAACCCCCATGAGCCCTTGTTCTATGGGGCGAATGAGCAAGAGGCATCGCGCAACAACACGGATGAGATGCTCCAGCCCCGAGACTCAAAGGATCTTCTACAACCCTTCTCTTTAGTCTATTCTTCCACAAATATGTGAAAAATATTAGAGATTATACTTTCCATCCCCCATGCGTCAGAAAAATGGCTCCTCGATCTCGCAACGTTTTTTTTTATCTTCGCACTTTACTCCAGCGGTGATCGAAATAAATTTCGCAAATGGATGATTCGGAATGTTTCGATTCAGCCGTTAGCCATTTCAGAAAATTTATTTCCTTCCGGTTTTATTTTTCGTAACAATTTCGTTCGATGCCGTCGCTTCCATAGGAACATAGGATTATGATTTTTGTTCAATTATTTCTGTAATCGCAAAAAGGCGGTAAAAAAACAAACGAATGCTCGGGCGTACGTCAAAATATGTCGAGAAGAAATAAAAGAAATAATCATTTGTGCGGGAAGAAATAAAAGTTTCAGCGTCGGAGAGATTTGGAGAGAAAATTAGTCCCGAGTCCCTGTTCTTCATGGCCATCAATCCGTTTCTTTTTTTTTCCATTTTGATCCTCATTTGTCTTTATTGGATTTGAGCCCTTGGGCCAAGGGTTTTTTTTTAAATATTTTCCTTGTCGCTTTACACCCCAGTTTTCCGGAGCATATTGACTGCCTAAACTAATTAATCGATGGGTCAATTTCGCCTCTTTTCTCTCGTCCCTTTCTTCATCCCTTGCAGCACTTTTTCGAGTGGCAATATCGCTCTTAACAACCCCATGCTTTTCGATAACTGCAGTCGTCCCGAACTTTTCTTTTCGGGCTCTTTGCCAACTCTCGTGAAGATGCTACCCTTAGAATGTCTTCTCCTAACAGAGGGAGGAGGAAACTGACCCACATTTCGTATCACGAGCCCGTAGACCAGTCGACCGTAGGAAGGGCTCCAGGAAAAATCACCCTACGATGGCAGAGCTCGAAGGGATGAATAAATAAATAAGGGAAAGTAAGATCGAAAGGAGAGCGATTCCCTGGAATAAAGGTGTCAATTTTCTCGTGATTGTTCAACTGTGAGAAAAATGTCTCATGGTTTCTCTTTTTTCCTTTCAAAGTTTCAAAGCGGAAACTGAGGCCAATATAATCCGTTTCGATGAGTTCAAAATAGCCAAGGGCTCGAATGAATAACATCTGAATATCGTGTGTGAACAATGTATCATATATCAGGGTTTGTGTCCCAGTCATTAGCCGAGGGACCAATTGGTCCATGGGGGAAACGTTATTTCGATCTTATTTCAACGCCATCGATCCTCACGTTCGAAAAATCGTTTTCCTCAAACTGAAAATCAATTACCAATCCTTAAGCTCCACGAAAGCGCATACCGGAATTTTCTCCAACAATTTCATCGACGCTGATGATAGTTTTTCTCGTGTAGCACGCAGCAAAATTTCCGCATGGTGAATCGGGAACGTGCTCGAGATGAGAGTCGCAAAACCGAACTTGATTGTAAGAATATTGTGTGAAATTTTAATATGAACGTGGAAACGTTGACGGAGGCTCCGAAGGGAGAAAATCCTGATCGAAGAGGATTTTCTGAAAAGTCGAGATTCCGGATGATTTTGCATGAAATTATCATCAACTCGAACTGCTCGTTCGATCGACAATGTACAGGAAAATACCGCCATAAATATTTAACGAAAAACCCACTGGACTGAAGAAAAAATACGACTGAGTTTGAAGGTCCTGCAAAAAGGATCAATAGCTCTGTGAATTCTGACAAAAGGAAGTATGTGATGAGCCCGAGTTGGAAGCCGAAAGAAATAGTCTCTGGAGAGTTAACTCCCAAGTGGACTTGAAACTCGTAGTACCGCAGGTATGAGAAAAGAAAGAAAGACCCGAATCCCTAAAGTTCTCTATTGTTATAGCTATACAAATATCGAGTTGAATAAAACGATATATAGACGCTCGGTACAGTCTCTCGTGGCTTATGGCGCGGAGTCGTAATTCGTGGCTATTCGTAAATTCTATGGATGCAGCCTGGGCCTTTCACTATAAAAACTCACCCAGGTGAATTGAGGAGAGCACGTTCATTCTTTCCAGACTTTCCAGGAACGATTTCCATCTTTCCTTCACTAACTCGACCGCTGCTCCTCCTTTGCAATATCTCAGGGACTTGGAAAACTGGGAGTTGAAAGTGGAGACGAAAAATGAATGCAACATATTTCAGATTAAGGTTTAGGATCTCTGGAGATTAAATTTCGAGTTGAATTCAAAAGTTAATTATCGTAGATCTAATTATTATTGTTTAAACTGTCGACCACACACTGGGTCATGAGCTCAAAAAATGGCGAGCAAACCTAGTGAGGCAGTGGGTGAGTTATAAATATAGTTTGAATTTAGTAAAAAATGTATTTTTTCTGCTTCGAGATATAGGACCACTCTGTCTATGATGTGTTTGATACACGTGGATGGATGCGAGTATCCCGTCGTTATTGGATTTTACGGGATCGTTCGATGATATATACGAGGCTCAACATGCTGAATGAACCATCAATTCTTTCTTGACACCCTCTAAATGTTCATTCATTTTTCAAAACATTACTTTATGTCAATTCGCTGTCTACAATTTTACTTCATTGTTATTCTCAATAATTCAAGTCCCTTCGAATGACCAGGACGTTGTGGATGGTTTACCCGAAACATGTGACGATGAGGAGGATTCTGGATGGAAAAGAATTTTTTTTTTCCATCAAGAAAATTAAATAACAGAAAAATAATTGATTGTTCGTTGAATTTGAATGATGGTAATTTTTTTTCAACTCCAATTCCACAACAAACGATGTGGAATCCTTGAAAATTCTTCTGTGAGCTTCGTTCGGTTTTGTACGAAATTTTTCCATCAGTAAAAAAAAAAAAAAAAAAAAAAAAAAACAAAAAAAGGAATAAACGAGATGAAGGGGTAGAGAGGAGGATAAGGAGAAAAAAGACAAGAAAATCTACGAAAAAGTCAATCAAACATTCTTGTATAGGTGGCAGGGAGATGGCATGGAAAAATGGAGGAAAACTGTGTGCCCTTTTAGCGACGTCAGTGGAGAGTGGCGAGATCGGTGAAATTTAAACTCAACGTATAACGTTTCTCTCTTTTTCATCCACTCGTTTTCTCTCCCTCTCTCCAATTTCTAGGCAACCTGATGGTTTTGCATACACAAAAAGGGATGTAACTCGGAAGAGAAATGGACATTGGGCTTGATCACTTCAACCCCTTCCAGGCTAAAAAACAGCAAAATATAATTCAGCCATAGATGATAGAAAATGTAAATTGGAACGAGAGGAAAAAGAATTCAACATATCCTGTGCCTTTTCCGACAGAGTCACTCGGGCAGAGGTCAAATAATTGAAAAAAAAACAACAAAAAAATTCCAAACAAATAAAAATATGTTGTTAGAAAATGAAAAAAATATTTCAGGACCCGCTGGTGCCATAATTGCAAGAAACAGTCGAATCTCTAGGCTCTAACAAGCGTCACGTGAGCACTTTATTAAAAAAGAACTTGGAAGTGTTTTCCAGAATCGAAAGCCTTTCCCCGGTCACAAAAGTCCTTGAGAACGACAAGATTTCTTTTAGCACAGAATCTCCCTCGGATCATCTTGTGCCCGGGACCAAAATTCTTTTTCATCATAGAACTCACGCAGCAACACAAAAGGATGAGTTGCTGGCAAGTGGACGGAAGAGAATGTGTGCTCTCGACTCTGTACGAGAGGAAGAGAGAGAGAGAGATTGGACGGAACAACTAAATGCAAAGAGAGAGAGTGAGGTGGAGAGAAGGGAGTAGATTTCTAGAAGAGTAAAAAGCACAAGAGTCAACAGGGAAGAGTCTCTGGAGTGAAAGTCCGAGAGGAAATCCGTCGCTGAGCATGCGGTTGGATATGTTAGGACGAGAGATTCGTTGGACCATTTCCGAGATACGGACACGAAAGATTCTCTTAACGGGAATGACCCGGAGTCGAGCTTTCGCGCATCAGCCCCAGGAGACAGCGGAAACGTAGATCTGTGTGAGGGATATTCACCACAATAGGGCGGAAGAATGCTGTTCGGTGTTTACCAAAACATCCAGACGAAAGAGCTACACGCACGCGAGATAAATATAAGGCAGAGAGTCTGCGAAATAATATCAAAACAAAAGCAACAAGAATATCCAATCATACCAGCAACTCGATGTGTTTATCGAACTAACATTTTCATTTAACCAGTCAATAGCTCATGTGACTTTGAATGACCAACACTCATAAAGGATGCTGTGCCCTTGCCCAAAAATCGAGAGATTTTCATGAAGTTGGGGGAGTAAACCAAAATCCCAGAAAAAATAAATTTTTCAATCAAAGGACAATAATTGGGTTCATAGAAAACCATACGATGCTGCTGGTCCGGGGGGAATCAACTTTTGGCAGTGTCACCCTCGACACCACATCCTTAACCTCAGAAAATCGATACAACATTAGTTTTTTTTTCGTTACAAATACTGTTATACTCAATTTTTATTCATATTATAAATTTATACATTTTTTAAATCATAAAATTTCGTTTATTTTCATTGAGAAAATATTAATGTAATAAAAAATGAATAATTTAATACAAAAAACGTCTCTACAAAAAACTAAAGCATATTTAGCGGAAAGGGCACTCGAAGGGTTAATGAGGCTAAAGATATTTCTGCAGTTGATTCAAACGAACTAGACAATTTCTAACGATCGAGCCAGGTTTAAAGTTGGATTTTGATTTTATTTTTTGATATCTAGAGGTTGAAACTGTTTCCTTGAAACAAATTCAACAGTACGTCTGATTGTGATTGTTTGTGGCTTTGTACGCTGTTTGTAAGGATAAGCAAGGCACAATTTGCTTAACTTGGGGTTTTCGGTGAAGTGGTTGATGTCCTTTTGTCCACTGGAACAATATACATGTATATTTTTGGTGGATTTATATCTGGGACGAGTATTCGTGTATGTATACGTATATGAAAAGGCACGTGGATATATTGGTTTGAAATGCTTGAGAAAATATAGGTCAAGCTTGAAAATAACGCAAATGCACGTCATTCTCTCACGCGTCCTTACGTCCTGGGCAGAGTGGATTTTCTCTCGTTATCTGGTGGCTGAGTATTAACGTGTTTTCGCATATTTTCTTTCGCCACGCTTCTCGCGTTGAGACGTTTTCTGCTTTGTCTAGACAGCTTTTCATCTTGCGAACTTTGCACTGCACATGGAGGCTAGTCATTGCAACCTCGTGCAGCGATCCTCCCTTCCAGTTGTTTCAGGATCTCCACGAGGTTGTAGGCGACCGAAACGAATCTGTCTCAAGGATTCTTTCGGCTAAATTTCAAACTTTCATCTCCAACATATCGACTCAGATGATTCCACGCTCTGGTTTTATCATCGTTCAATATTTATGACTATATTTTCGTAGCTCATGTAGCTCATCGTACATCATGAAATCAAGGAAAATATAAAAAAGAGAAAAAAGAATACTGGCAAGATACACATTCGGAGGGATACAGAGAGACAGAGAGAGAGAGAGAGAGAGAAAGAGAGAGAGAGACAGAGAGAGAGAGAGAGGGAGAGGGAGAGAGAGAGAGAGAGAGAGAGAGAGAAAGTTGTTCGAACTCGTTCGTTGTGTATGCACGTCCGATGAAATTCTCAGGGGAAATAAGAATTAATGATGCATATAGTGAACCATACAGAATCGTCAAATATTTGGTAAGTAATTTCGATCTTGGCAACAGTCTCGGCAGTGGATTGGAGAATATAACGGTAACAAGTTCGCCCGAAAAATTGAAATCGATAAAGTTGAATGAAAAATCAATGATAAAAAAAAAAAAAAAAAAACGGGGAGGGTATTATTCTTTGCGTTGTGACTGATTAAAAAACTTATTGGGTCATGGTGGTTTTTCTTATGATTCCTGACAGAAATTTGCACTGGCCGAGATCGCGTTATGGCGAATCTGGGCCACTGGGCATTTCGTATTATAACCGAAGACGACGACGATGACATAGTTAGAATTTTATTCCTTTCCCTTTCTCCTGTCCCTCTCTCTCGATCTTTATAGAATTTCGTCTTTTTTTTCAGTCACCCTTTGCGAATTCATTTCCTTTTTTTTGAATTATTTTCTTCTAATACCTTTGCGGGTCAATTGCAGATTTCGAGAGAAGAACACATCTCACGGTCGTAATTATTTTTAGAAATTCGTCGAAATCGTTCGATAATTCAACGACACTGTGACCCAGCTTTTCCTCGCTGCATCCGTCTCTCTTATTCTTCCGAGAGCTCACATAGAACCATCACTTTAGGGACATTGATAGAAATACCGAATGAAAAATTCATCGAACAAACATTCCCCCGTAATCTCCCATTTTTTTGTCTACTTTGCCAGCCAAGAACTATCAATAAATTCGCTAGAAAACGATCAAAATAATTATCAGGACAAATACAATTATTCAGAGCGCGTGTGTCAAACATCAATTCGACAAAAATTACTTAAAGGATACCAGGAACCACGTTATTCAATTTTACCTTCAAATCTAATTAATTCCACACGCAACTACGAACAAACGTCGTTATAACTTGGATGGTTGCTACGAAATAATCAATACGAAAAACAACAGTAAGGCAACGTATAATTCTTCGATACAGAACCCCTGATCGTCTATTTGTCCTTTGGTTCCAAAGTGAAACCTTCGCACACCATTTCGAAACGATTTCATAGTTCGTAGTATAAAAAAACAGCAGTGTGAAATGACCGTTTCATGCTCCTTATTTCTTCCGAGCCTTCAAGTGCGCACCTTCTATGAGTGCATATTGGGCCAATCTGACCCAAGGCGTTTTCAAATCGTTGCATTCCGGTAAATATGCATTTTATGTTTTATTTTTTATAAGGAATGATCCATATTTTATGACCATTCAATGGCAATTCATTCAATGGCAATTCATTCATTTTTCGCCGAATATTATTGGGGTCCAAATAATCCTGTACGCACTCGAATGTTTAAATTTTCGTCGCGTGCATTTTTAAAAAGTTAAAAACGAGAAATGCGAAATATTAATAAAGAAATGATGAAAATCGATTTTCAACGGTAATTTTAAAGAACGCGTGTAAAATAAATAGAATTACAGTCTCGGAATGTTTATAATTCATTCTTGTTTTGCTATGGAATAAGATTTTCAAGAGTTTTCTCGAAACCTTTCTTTTCGTCTCATAAGATTTATCTCCGTAGCTCGAATCTTTCGCGACGGTTTTTCGCAATTTTGTCTCCTCCGCGATCGTGCCCTATATATTTTCTATAGAACGTACAAAATATATGTGTATATTGCGAGTACTGAGAGCAAATGAGATTTAGTCTGAGAGAACGTAGCGTCGCAGAGTGCCGTCAGAGTTGCTCTCGCACTTCGTTACATTCCCTCGGAACCAAAGTAACGCTCGATGTTTTCGACATGCGTGCATGTTCGTTTTTTTTATAGCGAAAAATCTACATATAAATGTATATCTTTATTATTTAACCGGGATACGAGGTACAAAAGTTTTTCTCCCCTTGATCCTCGCTTACGGTTGGATGTGAAAAAAATCCACAGGGAACGAGAGGCCGAAGAAGAAAGAAAAAATTACACAGCACATAGACACACACGTTTTTATGGATTCGCGTGTGTAGGTGGATAAAAGTTGCTCGAAAAAAGTAGGAAAATTCTTCGATGAAGCAGTGAGCGATGTTGCAAGGGGTTTGTGGCTTTTTCTTAACACAAAGAAAGTGAAAAAATACACGCGAATTATGCCGGAAATCTCTTATTTCCATTTTCGTTCGCGTGCCCTGAATAAACAAAAAATTGATCGAAAGGAAAATTCTTTCCTCGAGACACGCAACGGTTGCAAAAAAATTATTGGTCCACGGTTCGTTTATCCTTATTTGATATGACATTACAAACATGCGATAGAGAATATTTTCGAAACAGGAAATCAAAAATGTTGTGCGACAAGAATAAAACAAAAAGTTCGTGCTCCCAGTTGTTTTTATTGCACTTTAAAATTCCCCAATTTAAACCGTTTATTGGGAATGAAAAAAATGCATCATTTCTACTCGATCCCGTTGATCTCAGGCTGCTCAAGAAATTCCCAGGAATTGGGAGGAAAAGACGAAAAGTCTTTTCGACCAAATCTTGGCGAATAAATGTTTCCTCACCCCTAAGAATGTTTTTTTCATTTCCCTACTCCGGAACAAAGCTATTCCCGACTATATATTTTTTGTCTACCTTTCCTTGCCGACACACACGTGGAATGGAAGTTGAAATGGAGAGATCTTTGCGAAGAAGAGTACAAACAAAAAGAACACAAATGTTGTTGTTTTTTTTTCGTTTTTTTTTTTACGTGGGCGATTTCTTCGCTACTTCTCACAGCTCTTTGAAATAAATCGACTCGTTTCCCTCCTTTCAGCGCCAATGTCATGGCTCTTCTTCTCCTTCTCCACGCTTCTATTTTTTTTTTTCATTAGTATTATTTTTTCCGTATCTTTTTTGTGTCCTCCTCTGAACTTAGCGGAAAACTGCTCGCGGTAAACTGTTCTCGTTCGTTTTTTTTTCTCCCTCCAGGGAATAAGACCGTGTACCATGTTTGAACGTTTCTGTGAGCGTGCTTCGAGACTGTTACGAAATCCGTGACAGGAGCATCGAACGTTTCATGCACATGTGCTTTCTACGTGTGCCAGCCTGGGTTTTGGTCGCACGCGAGCTTTTCACTCTATACTGCCGCTTCTATCTCGAGCTTTTACACACGATACTCTCCAATTTCCAATGGACTCTTTCCTTCTTCCTCATTCTTTTTATCTTTATTTTCCTCTCGCACTTCCAATAACTAACCATTCTCATGCCTCGATAGCCATTTGCACTCTAGAGCCGGAAAAATTTCGACGTTTCGTTAAAATACTGAAAAAAATTACCAGGATTGTCAAACGGAACGATAAACATTTGCTTCGCAGTGTCTAGATTCCTCGGGAGAAGAAAGAATCAAAAATTGAGATCTTCCTAATTTTTCCGAGCCCTTAAAAATATCGATAAACAAAAATCGTTGGTCGTGCAATCAGAAACTCCAAATAATTGTATAATTTCGAAATAATCTGAGCGGAGGAAATTAGATGTCGAGGATCGAATAAAAGAGCCAAGAAAAAAAAAGACCGGGGTGATAAAGCTCAAGGGGTAAAGGGAAAAGATGAGAATTCAGGTTTGGGTTCCAGCAGCTCGGTGGAGAGCTGCTGGAGAAATACTGCCATGTTGTCACGTAATAAATAAGTTGGCGTTTCTGGCTCAACCAGCTTTTCTGGGCGACTCAATCTCTGGAGGCTGTAATCCGCTCGTCCGAGGATGGACAGTGTTCTGGAGAAGACTACGAGGGTTCAGAAACGGCCCTTTTTGCTTATCTTAACGATGAGGGCCTCTCCGCAGCAAACGTCTAATCGTAACGATTGGACCTTGAACGTTGGTGAACAAAAGGGAAAACCCGGCAACTCCTGTAAATACTAAATAATTAATTAAATAAATGAGCGACTGATTGATCAACCGATTCTGCTCAAGTTTTTTCTTTCTATTTTTTTCACGAATTTGATGAAACTTTATCGAGAAAATCACTAATTAACTGGCCACCGATTAATGCGCATTAAAATATTGGTTTTTTGTTACCGACGACACTCGCCATTGCGTAATTAAATCTTCGTTGATTTAGCAACGGAAATAGCCTCGTAATTAATTGATAAAATGCAATAAACTTGACAGGTTTTATCGAACCGAATAAAGCAACGAATCACGTTGTTCCATGGCAATTATGTCCCGACTGATGTTAAGATTTGTGAGAATGTCGATACTTGGACGCCGCTCGGCTAATGCGCATTTTCCAGCACAAGCCGTGCACAGATAATCGGAGCAAAAGCTCGAACCCGCATTATCTTTCCTCCGTAGACGCGTAGAATAATTATAAAGCTGTCCCTTCGAGCGTTCTCCAGCTCACGGTTCGCCCAACATCGCTTTTATCAATTAAAACGAGATATGTTGTTCATAGGCAAGAATAAAGCAAAAAAAAACCGAGGAAAAAAAAGGTGACGCAGAAATAGCAGGCCCAGGCGATTCTGAGGTAAATGAGGTAATCAACGTGTGAAAAAGGCATAATCATCGCTCCACCTTTCTGCTAATATAATCCTTCATGCGGACGATGAACTCACATACGCGAGTACATAAAAAATCTTGTTAATAATACAAAAACAAGGCTGCTGCAGAAAAAAAAAATACTTTGCCAACGAAGCTCGCTGCTTAGGCCTTTTTAATCGTTATCCCTCGATTGGTATATACTCGAATATAAAAATAAATGTACAGCATCAGTCAAAAATAAATATCTTTCGAAATACGTTTTCGATGCCCGTAATTTACCCCTCCGAGTGCATGTTGGGTCAATTTGACCCAAGGTGTTATTGAAATCGTTGTGTTCCGATAAATGGGTATTTATTGTTTTTGTTTTTGTGTAGACACGTTTCTTGTAGTGAATTATTCATATTTTATGGCTTCAAATTCATTTCCTAACGAAAAAAAAAATTAAATGCCAAAACATTCGTTGCTGCCCAATGATCGATGGCAGAAAATTATTGGGGGTCAATATGACCCAGTATGGACTCGAAAGGTTAATTTAATTATATGGCAAGCTTGTCGACACTTGAGAAATAAAAAAATACAATCAACATGTGTGTTGGAGAAAAAAAAATCTTCAGATTCGTCGAAAGGGAAGGTAAACGAAATTTTTAGACGTCCACGCGGTGATCGGCTGATCTGAGGGAAAGTTTTCTTCTCATTCCGACCCTGAAATTCATTGAAAATGTCAATCGTGCCCATGAAAGTGATTTTGGATAAATTAAAAAAATTAAAAAATGAATAAGCCGGTACTTTTGAGGTGCAGTGTCCAGTGGATTGATATAGACCGACATATTTAACGCTAGTTAGATGAGGTACTTAAACTTCTGTCAAAGTCCCTTACTCCCTATATTATCTTTCCAGCCCTCTCCATCGGTGTGTTGTCCTTTTTCATACAGGCGAGTGAGTACTTACCGCGTGTACGTGTACGCGAATATGTTGTACGAGTTATCCATCCGGAGGGTTCGGGAAGCAAAAAAGAAAAAAAGAGAAAAAAAAAAAAACAAAGAAAAGGGGGCAAAAGAGGGATGCAGGTTGCGCGAGGAAGCGAGAAGGGGGAACGGGTGCGCAGGGGTTGTATCGGCGATAACAGCCGAAAGGTACGAAGAAATAGGTATCGGAGTGTTAGTGCATGTGCATGTGGCTTTAAAGCAATGTGGTAAAGTCAGTGGGGCTCGAGGGCGCGGGCGCGAATGAATACACACGTATAATCCAGTTGTAAATATATCCACACACATACGAAGAGGGAGAAGTTTTGAGGGAATGGTGGGAGACACGTTTCCCTCAAGTAAGCTCGAGCAAAAGTGTGTGCATGTGTGTGGGCTTGCCGGACTAAAGTATGGGAGCTGAAAGAGCTGAGCGAAGGGGTGGGGAGTCGGTATATTTGCGCAAGGCCGTCGAATAGGGCGCAGTATCGTCGCGACTACCGTCGCGCCAATACCCGTTTATAATACTCGCTCGCTGTACGTGCTTCAATCCGCGACTTCGTTCAAAACGGTCTCACGAGACAGAGTTGTTGAAAACAACAAAAACAAACATCACCTATATATACTCGTATACAAATAGATACATATATGTATACACATATATTTATTCATCTATATAACTTACCGATAAATAAAAAGAAAAGTTAGAAAAAAATTCGATATATTTATAGATGAATAAATTAAAAGTTTGACAAACGATATAACGCGACGATTTCACGTGTTTTTCTTCGGGTTATAAAAATTCATGTGCGCGAAATATTGATTCATTGATCGATTGATTCGATCGTTTTGACTGTCAATCGCGAGATACCAGAAAAAAAGTGCTATCTGTTCGCTCAACGGTTGAGGAGAAAGAATAAATTTTGGCGCGGAACATTTCGCCTTGAAAGTTTAATTGAAAAGAGACTCGTTCGTCGCGGTTATTAGGAAATGATATACTGTACGCGGTTAATTTTGGAAGATTCGTGATATTAATAAAGTGAACGTCGAAAGTTTGAACAGGAAAAAGGAAGCGTGAGAGAGAGAGAGAGAGAGAGAGAAAGAGTTTTAATCAACGAAAGAAGCGAAGAAAATTTGGGGGAGCGAGTGATTAAAAAAGGGGGAGTTGGACGAAAATAAAAAGGCGCAAAAGTGACGGGATAGAGTGAATCCTCCTCGTCTGACCGGGCGCTTACTGCTACTACTTTTTTTTCCATATCAACAGCCCGAGTCTCTTTTGTTTTCGAAACTACGGCTTATGAACTTTTGAATTTAACGAGAGGACCATCTCGTCGAGCTATTCTATTCGTCGAGGAAACAACAACAACAAAAACTGGTGAGTTTCATATTTTTTCAATGCTTTTTTTTTTTTATGGTGGAGTGGAAAAAATTTTCCATTGATGAATTCAAACTTTTTTGCTTCCATCTTCATTTCTCATTCTCCAAAGAATTCTCCTCGCCTCAATTCGTCGAGATTAATTTTCAAGTGTCCCAAATTTTTCCCCCCATACTTACCCTTCGTTTCTGCCCCTCGCCCTTTTCCATATTTTTACTCACCCCCTACCAATCCTCCTTGATAATTCATTTTTTTTCTGCTCCTTTGGGCCTTCTCGTCAATATGTTATTTCACAATTAATGGATATGAATTGCGAATAATATGAAATTCATTCCTTATTTGTCAATATTTATCTGGGTCATTCAGCCCCTCGCGGTCTTTTTCGATTTATCTCCATTATTTCCCCTGCCTCGATCTGTCTCCGTCTCTTTGCTTTGCTGTCCTAGTGAGAGCTCACCGAAAAACTGTCGTTTCTTCTTCGCGCCATGGGACTTTCCTTTTATTCCTATCAATTATTCATGAAAGCACAGTTTCTCGAGCTCAAGGTTTTTAAACTTCGCTCTCCTACCTTCCATACACTGTATAACCGAAAAGTCCTTTTTTCTTTTACGCTCCTCCTCTCCCAACATTTATTCCCTCATTCTTTTCACTGCGTTTCACTCTCTTTTTACATGTTATCTCTCGCCTGTCTTCTTTCGTTATGATACTCCCTAAGAAAAAAGGAGAACCAACCAGAAATGGAAATAGAAAGCATGAAAGATCGAAAGAAAAATTGTACGAGCTTGCAACTTTTTGTCTGTTTCCTCACGTCCGATTCGGCGATGATTGCATTGCAATAACCAAACTTTTAAATCGTTTACTTCTCTCTCCGGACGAATTTTTCGAGTCAGCGACGAGATTGCATTATTTATGTATTCACAGGAGAGTTAAATTAATTCGCAGCAGAAAAAATATAGGTCAGTAGGATCGAGAACAACAGTTGACATTTGAAGAGTGGCTGCTTAGCGCGAGTGCAGAGAGAAAATATTGGCGAACGGCAAATCGAAGTCTAGATTACGAGCCGGTGTGGGAGAAAAGTTTTAAAGACCAACTTTTGCTAAGACCCGTGGCTAGAGATTCACTTCGATTTCGAGCTGCTTAACTCTCGGAGCTGAAATTCGCAGCGACTAGAATCTCTTGGAAAGTGTCGAGTAAATACGAGGGTGAAAAATAATGATAATATTTTATGGTGCACTGACAAATGCTATTATGAAAAAAGTCACCCAGTAGGATTTCTTCATGCGATATTTTAGACGTTCTTTATCTTTTTCGCGATAAGAAATTTATCACATTTTACAATAACTACTAACATTTTTATTCACGCGTAAAAGTTTTGTATTTTTAGGCAAAGTTTATCATCTTTATTCGCAGAATGTCTCGTCATTTATTTCCATCAAGGTCACGAGCTATACCGTTCGACGGTATTTGCCGTTTTGTATTTACTTGATCGCAATAAATCATTTCCGTACGAAGCTTTGATTGTGTGTTTATTTTGCTTTCAATCGCGAGCGGTCAAAGCGAATGAGATTTTCCAAGGGTCTTTTTTATGCTCGAGCCTCTATGACGTGTAAGGAATCCTGAGTGTAGTTTTTGGTTGACAGAAACGAGTATTTACTTACGCTTGTGTGCGTGTGGCTCGGTGTATAGAGACAGGCACAACGACGAGTTCGCAGCTGAACTCGCGACGATTATTTACGCGAGCTTAGCGCGGCCACCCTACCGGGAAATATAAAAATAAATTTTGACGATGAGAAACGCAATGCCAATGTTGGAGGAGAGGCCAATACCAAGATTTATTCACAGCATCTCGATCGTCGCGATTCGTTTATCGAGAAGCAGAGATTTAAATTGAGAGACCAAGTGTGAACTTCCGGTCCGAGAGAAACTTACGCGATTCCCATTTATTTTCTTGCCAAACGCCACAGCTTCAAGGTCGCCCAAATAACAAGATAATCCTGTCCAACTTCTTTTTATCTCTTTGTATTGATATGACTGTGGATTCTGAGCTTTTTGGCTCTTCCCTGAAAAATCTTGACGTTCGAATCCGAGCTGCTTTCTTTCTTCGTTCCCACAATGATATATAGCGTCCCCGAGAACCGGTAAACGAGTCCTTCTTGAGCGGAAATCACGCCCCAACCCTCTTAAATACACCACCATTTATCTTATTCCCAACCTAATAGCCTTTGCCTCTCAGGCTATGGAGAAAGCGATAGAGAGAGAGAGAGAGAGCGAGAGAGCGAGAGGAAAAATATTCTTGCTCGAGCACCTCGCCTGTCAACCAGGACAACGGTCACGACCAGAAAAACGTGTTATCAATGTCCTGACCCATGACTTTTTGGAAAATCCTCATATTCTCCTCTCCTACTTTTTTTCCTTTGAAATTCCCAAGCTCCACGTTTCTCAGTAATTGATGGTTTGTCCTTGTTATCCTCAAACTCATTAAGACTTCCCAATCCTAACGAATTTTCACTTTTCGATATAATTAATTTCAAAATTCATGGAGAAATTTATGTTTCATGTTTTTCTGTCATTTTCCCGATAGAAAAGGAAAAATCATCATTTCAAGGTCTTGACGAGGTTGACTAAAAAAGCGTGAGTCCGAAAAATATTGTCACAAGTTCGGGATACGAAAAATGTCGGAAAATGAGTTTTTAAAATTAATTATGGTAAAAAATAGAGACAAATAATTGAAATTTGGAAGCAAGGGTCAAGTGAATGATTAGTTTCATGCAGTAAATACAAATGTGCGAATCGTTGATGAGTACGAGACCAAAACGAGTTTGGCTCGCTGGGAGACAGGCGAGGAAGGGTCGAGGGGGAGAGTTGGAACAAAGCAAGAGGGAAAATCGCAGGACCGAGATTTGCTGACGAAGCTACAGTGTGGCTGATCCCAGGCATCGATTTTCACCATTACCGAAATACTTTGGTCCACTTCTCTTTCGCTCTCGCCCCGCCTTCTCTTCTCTTCTCGTTTCCCAAGGTGCTGTGAGGATTCCGACCGTGCTCCGATTTTAGATTATCGTTCCCTGTCCTTTTCTATTTGCCTTTGAAGCGAAATTGGCCAATTTTCATTTCGTCACTAAATTAGTTACGTGGCAGACTCACTCGTCATCGCTCATTGGCTCAATATGAAAATCTTCTTGAATCCTCTAATGTTCAGTAGACCGCAACAGCCTGTCAAACTTTAGTTTTCCCACTGGGAAAGCCACCGGCTGTCGTCCATCGATTTTACACTTCCGATATTCTATGCCACGTCAACCACCACACACACAAACATATACTTTTGTATTAATAAAATTCGAACGTTTTACTAAACCATAATATTATTAGAAAGACATTTTTATCCCCCATTTGTACCCCCAAATCGATGGCAACTAAAAATAATATAAAGGAATAAAAATACCTTTCCAGGGTGTACAAAAATATTTCGAATCCATTTTTGTGCTCTATCCGTCTAACGCTAATTGGGAATCTTTAATGAGACTTTAATGAAGGGGATTCATTGTTAATAGAAGGAAAAGGAATTTTTTTAATGATTGAAACTGTCCGCGTTTTCGAATAAGTGTTTGAAAAATTCTTCATTTTTCCTCATCTCGACCCGATGCATTTTGGCAAGAGTTCGTTGTCCCAAAAATCGAAAAGTGAATAAAAATGACGAAAGAATAATTTTTCCAAATGAAATCGTTTTTTTTTGTTTTTCACGGGAATGAAATTTGTTGAAAATTTTGCGGTATTTTTTAAATTTTTCGAATCTTCTTTCACCTCGGCAAGCTGAATGTCACGATCTTCTGGTATTTTCCGCCCCTGTGTCGACTCCTCGCGGTGAAGAGCGTTGAAGCGTCGAGGCCCTAATTTGCTGCTAAGCTAATACCACACTACACTGCGCATTCCGCCCACTTGGTTGAACCTGGGAAAAGGGTGAGGGTAGAAAAGTGGAGGGAGAATGAGAAATGGTAAAAAAGGAGAGGGTCGAAAAGTGTTGAACTGGGAACAAAAATCGGGCCGGAGAAGATGAAGTTTCGTGATCCACAAGAAGCCGAAACCGCACGCTCCCTCTCGCCTTGTTTCTCCCCTCTTAATGCTCGCAAATTATTTCATTTTTCATTTCTCTTTCCCCTTCGAAATTCCACTGTGTTTGTGTATCCGTCGATATTACATTTTACGATGCCACCCAATAAATATGGATATTTCAATCCCTTGCATATTTTATATATTCCAATAAACTCAATGTCGTACTTAATAAATATTATGGGAGTGTACACGTTAAAATTCCCGAGAAATTGCGACTTTTTTCTGCGTCAGTATTCCCCGATATTTACAATAAGCAAATAAAATTCAATGAAGAAACAACACACACACACACACACACACACACACACACACACACACACACACACACACACATAAGCGAACAGGGAAAAATGAGATGAGCAAATAAAAAAAAATTGAGGTCGAGAGTTGCTAACTCCGGCCAGTATCGGTATCGAGCTCGGCTACATTCGCTATCGAGTTACACACCGCAACTTCCTGGCGAATTTCTCTCCTCGAAAATTCCGAGCTTTCTGACTCGTTAGTAATGTTCTCACTGGCTCTCTCTCTACTCCTATACAACCGAATATCGTCATTCTATCGAAATTTTTCCATGTATAGTCCCGCGTAAAGGAAAAGCTAGATTTTTGGTCCAAGACATTTAGTGCCAGCTGCTGTACCAAGTGTACACAGTTTACGTTGTGAAAAATTATTTCCATGTCCATTCGATACGATGGTTCGTCCAGATCGCGCGAAGACTTATTATAAGTTTATTAACCCTTCGAGTGCCAAGGTCCTGTAAGTGTATCTTGGGTCAATCTGACCCGAAGCGTTTTTCAAATCGTTGTATCCCAGTAAATATGCATTTTTTCGTTGTTGTTGTTTTTTTGTAGTTACGTTTTATTTTTCAACCGAAACAAAAATTAAATGCCAAAGCATTCGTTTCCAATAAATGCCAAACATTGAGTGAAAGAACAATGTTGGAGTCAAAATGAGCCAGCAGGAACTCGAAAGATTAATACAAAATGTCATTGAGATGAAGAATTCATTTGGAAATAAGGTTTCATCATCTTTTAAGAAACATGAGAAATGAAGAAGAAGTGGAAAGGTTACAGAGCTGTCAATTTGCTGTATAATATTCTATATATGAATATGTAAATATCGAGGTGAGTTGCAGGGACTGAAATGGATGAGGGTTGGAAAAGCTCGAATAATACGTACATTCTACAGGCCTGTATTATATATATATATATATATATATATATATATATATATAAAAATATATAAATATAAAAATAAAAATATATATAAATATATATTTTGAGGAATATACGTCG